>JAHLKI010000073.1:0-32805 GCA_025602905.1 Phlyctochytrium arcticum
GTATAACGATCTAGTATAACGATTTAGTATAACGATTTAGTATAACGATTTAGCATCACCATTTTCCTCTTATGTTTTCCTCTCATGTTTTACTCTCATGTTTTCCTCTCATGTTTTTCTCTCATGTTTTCCTGCATGTGTAAGTGATAAATTTTGCAAATGTTCAACCTGATCAATTTGATGGACCGACCGAGCTGTGTCATTGGGAAAATGGGACCTAGAAAACATGGCAAGAGCTTCGGCTCTCGGCTCGGCTAAAATATTATACGCAACGGCCACGTTACACAGAATCGGCGCCACGCATTCCGCGCTATTTTTGTGAGTTTATCCATTTTCCAAACAAAGCGCAATATATAAATACACCAACATTTCTACAAAACATTTCTACAACTTCAGCATTTTTGAAATCACTCTTTCCATCATTTCGCATTCGCCATTTTCAACACTCGCAAAGAATCACCATGATGGAGTCGTCGAGCGATTTGGGAAAGATTGTGGAGGAGGTATGTTTGAGTCTCAGAGGCACATTTGAGTAAAGGAGCTGATCACACAAACATTAGAAGCAGCAGCAGTGGCAGAGAAAGTGGGAGGAGGTACCTGTCATGCTATTATAGGCAATTTGGAGTAAGCTAATCAGTCAAAACGTGCATAGAAGGAACAAGAATGGAAGGAGGAGAGAGAAACGGCAGCTAGGGAGCGAGAAATGGTAGGTGTAACCCAGTCATAGACAACTTGGAGCAAGACTAATCAGTCAATCCGTGGATAGATGAACAAGAGGTGGGACGAGGTGGGTGTAACTCTGTCATAGG
The DNA here is from genome assembly GCA_025602905.1 of Phlyctochytrium arcticum. NCBI lineage: Eukaryota > Fungi > Chytridiomycota > Chytridiomycetes > Chytridiales > Chytridiaceae > Phlyctochytrium > Phlyctochytrium arcticum. Next base: position 810 of record JAHLKI010000073.1, read on the forward strand.
CAACTCAGAACCCGGCTAATCAGTCAATACAGATGAGCAAGAAGTGGGAAGAGGAGAAGGAAGTGGCAGCTAGGGAGCGAGCAGAGGTAGGTCTAATGCTGTGATAGGAATTGGGAACAAGGCTAATCATCCAATACGTGGATAGATGAGGAAAAAGTGGAAAGAGGAGAGAGAAAAGTCTGCCAGGGTAGGTGTAATGCTGTCATAGGCAGTTTGAAACAAGGCTAACCTGTTAATACCAACAGTTGCAAGCGAGAGTGGATGAGGTATATCACGTCCCTCCCTATCAAAGCGCAATAAGAATAACCAGACAACATACTCTAGCTTACTGACCGCTTGTCCAACGTGCAAGGAGAGATCAAGAGGGCATCCGATGAATTAAAAGGGGCATCCGATATCAGAACCGAAATTAGAAAGGTTTCCTTGCAGCAAATCAAGGACGGAATGGAGGCCAAGTTACTGGACGCATTGGTGTGTTTCCATCGTATAGCGAATGCGCTTTCCGTGTTACCGACCTATCGTGCTGCGACCGATACTGACAGTTTACCTCCTTATCGACAATGATTTGATGTATAGGCCGATACCTACCTGAAGTTGGGGTTCATTTGGTTTGGATTCGCAATCCTCTGGCTGGTGTTGGGGGGAGTTTTCAATCTGAGTACCCCAATCATGGCCGGCGGATTTGCCATAGCAGCGTCAGGATTGGTGTGGGCTTCCACCTACTTCTCAACGAAACTGCGAGGCAAATATCTTCACATGTCCAAAGATGCCGCAGATACTTGGACGCGGGGTCGGTGGGAATCCATCGAAGGATTGAACGACAAAATCAAGGAAGCTGTTGCGAAAACCGATTCTGTACACATAACCATAAAAAAGAACGAGTGATATAAACCACAGTATTGAGTGAAGTGGGAGACTGAAAATGTATTGATAATATGCACAGGAGAGACGCAGCGATCGCGCTGCTCTTATACAGATCAGAGGCTTTCTAGAAATTTCTACAGATTTCATTCACCGCTCACATCACAATCGTGCACGTGATTCCTGATTCGCAACATTTCTTTAAATATAAAATTTCCTATCTCTTTTTAAGAAAGCATGTTATCCGTTTGATAATACCCCCATCTGGAGATTATCAGGAGCCTCAAGATTATCAAAATTACCCCCTGGTCCAAAAAGTCCCAAATATTTGAGCATTTTGTGAAACCCAGAAAATACAGAATGTCAATGTTTTGACCAAAGGGAGAAGTAGAAAAAAGCGATACCAACACCTACTACAAAAGGGGAAGCCTTTTGATAATACCCCCATCTGGAGATTATCAAGAGCCTCAAAATCCTCAAACTTACCCCCTGGTAAAAAAAGTCCCAAATATTTCAGCATTTTGTGAATATCTGGAAAATGCAGAAACTCAGACGAATGCACTCTACATGAAAGAAATGGCTTCTGAAGTCATACCGTATTGTAGAGGTGCTGTGGAGCGTCTTTTCATTTCTCATTCATTTCCGACCATGCAACATTGCAGCGGGCTCGTGGTTCGCTGCGCATTGTCCGCACCACTGCGCAAACAGCGCAGTGCCGTGCCACATCACACGTGTTGTTTTGTTTTTCTTTTTGTATATCCCATCCTGCACTGTACATTTTCAGACTCTTTACGCTTTCTCTTTACTCTGCGCTAAAGCAATACACAACCCGACTCACGCACCCTGGGAAGGTGCATTACCGTCCATACCACTTTTTACCCGAAAACGCTACATGGTAGCACCACCCCATCAGCAATCCTACTAGCCTCAAACCGTCCGTTTACCCTTTCGACTCGACCTTTCGCTTCTACCTCTTTCGCTTCTTTTAATTCTTTCTACTCTTTGTTCCGTTCAACATGGGTTCTGGACAAAAGCAGGCTGTGGCGCGCAAGACCAAAAGCAAAGGCAAGCCGAGTGAAGAGGGCCCCGTCTCTAGTACTATAGAGAGCGGACCTCCTCTCCTGGGTGAAGACCAAACTGACGCTGGAGAGATCGGCCAGCATTCTGAGACATCCTCCATTGCTGGAGAAAGAGATGCTCAGGAGACTGGTTCGACCAGCACAGACAACCATGCGGGAGGCGTCGTACCCATGATGGTCGACGAAGAGCCCCCGAGAGACGTGGTTAGGCCCTCTGAGGGACCTACGGGGATGACTGGTGTTTCCCTCTCGGGTAATGCCACCCCCGCGGCGTCCGCTCTTGGAGGAGCCATCGCTGACGTCGCGGACAAGCAACAGCTTACGGCAATTCTCACATCCTTGACGGAGGAGATTGCTTCGCTCAAAACTGACGTGGCCGCTCGCGATGGCAATGGCCAACAAGGAAACTTGTTTGATTCAATGCAAAACAAGTCACTCCAGCGCAAAGCTGAAAATGCCATGTTCTCGGGAGAGGGTAGTGACGTTGCGTCACACAAGAAGATCCGTGACTTCTTGGATAAGCATTATGCTTTCCTTGACCATTCTCCCGCCAACGAGGACCAGCGCGCGGGGCGATCGTTCGTGGATTACATGGAACGCGCCCTTGAGGGAACAGCCAAGGACTGGTTTTCCTCCATGACCCTGGCCGAGAGACCCGCAAACCGGGAGGAGTTTGAAGCGAAGCTCAGGGAGCGCTTCGAGCCACGAAACCCGCGGGACGCCATTTTGGCCAGGCTCCGTCAGCTCACGTGCCGAAATTACTCGGCCTATATCTCCGCCTTCAACAGGATCACTGGCGAATTGAGAACCACCAGCACCGCCCGTAGCCCCATTGACGAAGATCAGATGCGACGCTACTTTCGTGACGGACTGGAACGGGGAGGGGAATTTTGGAGTCGCCTGATGCAGGCTGTTTTCGGAATGCATCCCGACGCCAACCTCACCCAGATCCAAACGGCTACCACCCAAACCCTCCAAGCGTGGGGATGCGACAATGACGGGGTCTATGTCCCTGTCGCGGGTGGAACCGGAAAAGGCAAGGGTCCCGCCTCCGTGCCGGCTGCCAATAATGGCCCGGCGAAGAACGGTGGTGGAAAGAGTCCCAAAGCCAACGTCTCTGCGGCAAATGGCAAAACCCACAACCATGGTAAGCCCTATGCTTACCAAGGGCGTGGAGCCAACGCTGGAGCCAGCGGATCCGGGTCAAGTTCATCTCCCGGACTTCGCAAAAACAACCAGCAGGCCGAGTCAGACCGCATCTGGTGCTACTGCTGCGGTAGTGGCGACCATTGGTCTGCCAGATGTCCCAATGCCAAACGCCGCGATCCAAAAAACTAGATCCGGCAAGCAATAACGACACAGGTCGTTTGCCGCAGGATGGTTCGGTCAGATTAGATAATCCTTTTGTTTTTAATAACTTCTCTAATTCAAATACAACCGTATCCATCAATACTGTGTCCACTTTTACATTTACCGAAGAAGTTCAGTCCTCGAGTCCACAATCACAAGCTACGCAACGAGGAGATACACGATCGGAGGTCAAGGAATCATCAAAACCGATGCAGCCGTCTGGCGTTGTTCGGGTTGCACCGATTGGAGGTTCCTTGGATGAAGATCGTTATGCTCCACGCCGTGTTGCTTGTGGACCTGAACCGGTAATTGCTCAAAATGCCTTTGTCGTTCATGCGAAGTTGAATGGCAAGATGGCCCGTATTCTTGTCGACACCGGGTGCGATACCCTGATGATCAACGACAAGTGGGTCAGGCAACATAAGTTCCCAACCTATCAACCCAGCTCTACTATCGAAGTAGAATGGGGAGACGACGGAGAAACCTTCAAGTCGAATCGAATGATGCTAGGAGCCCTGGACCTCTACTGCGATCACAACAAATGTTCCTTCGGTGAGCTACCGTTCATTGTTGCGCCATTACGCGTAGATGCCATTGTGGGACTACCTTTCATTCTCGGCCTTGAAGGACTCCAGATTGACAAGGTTGATGAACGTCCTCGCATGTCTTTCATGTTTGAAGGCGTTCGTCGCCTATGCGAAGCAAGACCGGTTTCACGAAAACGTGAGCAACAACCATCCTGCAATGCTGCCCACTTACGTGCGTTTGACTGCAATCTCGACTCGCCTCGCCTTCAATCACCTCTCGCCTCGGTCAAGGACGTCAAGACCCACCTCAAGGCTGAAAAATTTCTCCGAGCGATGCGGCTGCAAGTACAAGTAGTACCGACAGCGCGGCCAATGGACAAAAAGCTCCGGACGAAGATCCGCTAGCGTCCATTCCGGAAGACAATCCGTTACTGCCAATCTTACGAAAGTTCAAGAAGACAGTTTTCACAGAGCTACGCACGTTACCACCTTCTCGGGGCGAAGACGACTTCAAAATTGAAATCGACGGCGTAGAAAGACCTCTGTCGGTGCCCTTGCGTGCAATGGGCCCGAAGGAACTGGAAGAACTTCAACGGCAAATTACAACGTTGCTTGCCAAAGGGTGGATTCGACACTCGTCCAGCCCGTGGGGTGCAGCAGTTCTCTTTGCGCCAAAGAAAGACGGCACTCTTCGTTGTTGTATCGACTACCGAGGGTTGAATAAACAAACGAAAAAAGACCGAACACCTTTGCCGCATCTTGGAGAATTGCGACACCGCACCGTTGGCAAGAAATACTTCTCCTCTCTTGACATTAAGGAGGCCTATCACTGCGTTCGGATTCGCGAAGGTGATATCCAGAAGACGGCTTTCAAGACGCGTTTTGGACATTTCGAGTATGTTGTCATGCCATTTGGGTTGACTAATGCACCCGCAACGTTCCAACGCATCATGAACAAAGTCTTCGGGAACATGTACGACGACTATGTTATCTCGTACCTTGACGATATCCTCGTTTTTTCAGATACGCTTGAAGAACATCAAAAGCACGTCGAAACTGTTTTGGCAACTCTTGAATCAAGCGCTCTGTACGTCAAACCATCCAAATGCTCGTGGGCAGTACAGGAGGTTGAATTTTGCGGTCATATGTTGGGAACATCCGGTGTGCGAATCTCGGACAGCAAAGTTGCTGCCGTGAACAATTTCGCCACTCCCAAGAACTTCAAAGATATTCAATCCTTCCTCGGTTTGACGAATTACTTGTCATCTTACATTGACGAGTACGCAAGGATCGCGCATCCCCTATCGGAGCTACAGTCTGGCAATAACCCGTGGAAATGGGGCGATTCGGAGATATCAGCGTTTAAAACACTGAAAGAAAAAATCTCAACGGCTCCTGTTTTGACGCCGTACGATCCTGCCAAAGAAGTCTATGTGTTTTCGGACGCATCCGGCTTCGCCATCGGTGGATGGCTTGCTCAGCCAGTTGACGCAGACGACCCCATGCCCTCTCCGTTACCTACGACGGTACATGGATTCAAAAACCTGCCCAAACTGCGACCGGTCTTGTATTTTTCCCGAAAATTACAAGATGCGGAGACACGGTACCCGGTCCACGAACAGGAACTCCTCGCCCTCGTCAAAACGTTGAAAGCCAACCGACAGTTCCTTTTGGGACGCCATTTCCGCGCGTTCGTCGATCACAAATCTCTGATCTATTTACAGGATCAGCAGCATTTGAGTCGACGACAAGCGAATTGGGTCGAGTTCCTTCAACAATTTGACTTTGACATTGAGTATCTCCCTGGCGAATGGAACACGGTGGCCGATGTCCTGAGCCGAAACCCCTATTATGCCCCGCGATGTGCTGATTGCGCCCAGCGTGTTACGATCAACGCCATCGCCGTGCATTCCGCCAGCACTCCGAGCGACAAGTCTAATCTTGTTGTGTCGGTCAACGCTGCGCGTGCCAAGAAACGTGCCAAGAAGCAACTTGCACAGGCAACACAACAACTCGAGCTCCCCGTTGACCTGACGGTTTGGGCCGAATTGTTGCTTACAGACGACTTCGCTCTTCAAATGCAAAAGACACTTGAAGACAAGGCATCGGCGCCGCACACCTTGACGGTCCCTGAACGGCGTTATTCCGTGGAAGTCCTTCCGGAGAAAAGCAAAAACGGTGAAACCCTCACCTTGCTCCGTTACGAAGATCGCCTGTATGTACCCGATGCCCTCCGAAGTGCATTGCTCGCGCAATATCACGATACGTTGGTTACGGGTGGCCACACTGGTAAACATTCGACATATGGTCGTCTGCTGCAAGAATACCATTGGCCGACTATGGAACGCGACGTTGCAGCTTATGTTCGCACATGTGCAACTTGTCAACGCTTCCGAAGTCCCGCACGAGGTGTCGGACTATTACGCTCGCTCCCAGTGCCTGATAAGCGCTGGCACACCATCGGCATGGATCTAGTCTCACTACCTAGGACGGAATCGTGGGGGGGGAAACCTAGCCATAACGGCGACTACTACGATGCCGCCCTGGTCATAGTCGACTATCTGTCAGGACGTGTGTACCTCATCCCTTGCAACATGGAGGTTTCGAGTCAAGAGCTTGCGTATCTCTTCACCCAGCACTTCTTCAAGAACGAAGGTGCTCCCAAGGTCATTGTCAGCGATCGCGACAGCCGCATCTTAGCCGAATTTTGGCAATCTTTTACCGCTGCTCTCGGTATCAAGTTAGAGGTGGCGACCGCTCGACATCAGCAGACAGACGGCAAATGCGAACGCAAAATCAAGTCTGTCAAAAACGTGCTGAAGGCCTACATAGACGGCGATGGCAAGAACTGGGTTGATATCCTACCCTTGGTTGAGTTTCACCACAACTCAACACCATCAAATACCGGCTATGCCCCGTTCATGATCGACAAAGGCCGCCTCCCACAGGTCAATGGTGGACACCATACCAGGGAAGGTCTGCAGGAGATATCACAGCCAACAAATCGGCAAGTAGCCAAGTTTGTTGATACTCTCCATGAGATCGAACGGGTGGTACAACAACGGTTACGCGATGCACAAGATGTGCAAGCAAGGAACCATGACAAGGGTCGGCGGACGCTCATCTTCGAGAAGGGCGATTCAGTTTTACTCAAACGCAAAGGGATCCACATTCCAGCTTTGGGTAAGCTTCCGGAGAAACTTCGCCAGGATTGGCTTGGTCCATTCAAGGTCAAAGGAACCGGACCGCACCCTGATACCTACACGCTGGAACTACCTCATCCAATGCGTATGGTACATCCGACATTTCATGTCGACATTCTGAAGCCGTGGCACAAACCTGGCTCTATTACCCATCGTGCCACGAAGGATGCGCCGGAGCCTGTGCTGGTCAACAGCGAGGAACTTTGGCTCATCGACCGTATTCTGGACGAGCGGATCCGTCACAAGAAGCGGAAATACTTGGTTCAATGGGAAGGCTTCGGGCCAGAGGACTCAACTTGGGAACCGCGGGAACACCTTGAGCAAACCGACGCGCTGAAAGCATGGGAACTAGCACGCCCCTCAGCACCCAAGAGTTCAAAGCGAAAGAAAGCCCAAAACGAAGCATCGGCAACTGACATTTCGTCTACAGCCGAGCCCCCATCGAAACGTTCACAACGCAAACGCTAGTGACGTCAAGGAAGATGTGTTTCATATTCAAAGTATCACATTCTCAATGAGAGAATACCGCATGACTGCTATCAAAGCAACGAGTGTCCTCTTGCAACACTTCACGTCATTCATTACTATTCGGGACCTCCCATCCCATATCTTGATACTACCTACGCGCGCGCACCATCTCAACACTTTGAGACCCACATCCAAGGTTGCTCCTTGCTGACGACGCGTCTCGCACGTCAGAACTCCGGTAGGCCTGATCAGCCTGAGCTGAGTTGATGCATCATCTATGCATAGGTGATGAGAGGCCGGGGAAACATTTATCTCCGTCATTACGCGTAATTTCCTTCAACGCAAGGAAACACATCCTTACCTTCGTACCTGTGCGAACATGCGCACACGGTTGTTGCACAATCTGCAACGAGAGTCTCGGGGAAGCTGCAAGTAGCAGCTATTCATGCCTGTGACAACAGTGAAATTGACTTGGAGGTGATCCAACACAATTCAGGTGACCAAACGTCTGGCGTTGTTCGGCTTGTTCACTTGCACCGCTGGCTTCTATACACGTCTGGCGTGTTCGGTGTATAGTTGCCCGGTGAGGTTGTGCTGGTGACCTGATACTTCAATCTTTCTGCTGACACACGAACCCTGATCTGAAGCCTCGCTCCTCTTTCCAGCATCGAGTCTGAGGGGGGTGCAGCGGGCTCGTGGTTCGCTGCGCATTGTCCGCACCACTGCGCAAACAGCGCAGTGCCGTGCCACATCACACGTGTTGTTTTGTTTTTCTTTTTGTATATCCCATCCTGCACTGTACATTTTCAGACTCTTTACGCTTTCTCTTTACTCTGCGCTAAAGCAATACACAACCCGACTCACGCACCCTGGGAAGGTGCATTACCGTCCATACCACTTTTTACCCGAAAACGCTACAAACATCGACTTCAGTATTCTGCAAAAGTGGCATTGTCTATACCTAATGTCACTTTTGCAGAATACTGAAGTCGATGAAAAAGAGAAAAAAGAAGAAAGTTTGATTAGTTTTGCAACAGAGTGGTGGAGGGGATATGAGCAGAAAAGAGTGAACCAGAAGTATTTATAGTGTATATGGTAAAACAGGTTGCCCAGAATGCGGATATCGACCGCAGCACATCATCGCAGCATCAATTCAATAAGGGAAGAAAAAGAGGAAAGTTCTCACAATCTCCCCATACCCTTTACAGGAGTGATGAGATTGTGAGAACTTTCCTCTTTTGTGAAATAATTGAAACGACCTTGAGAGTGGACAGGACACTATGGCAAGCAGGTGTTGGTAAAGAAAGAAGATGGAGCGGGGGAAACAGAAGTATGTAGAGTGTGTATGTCAAAACTGTGAAGCCAATTGATAATACCCCCCAAATGTGAAATTGTCCAGAAATGGTATATTTTGATGTGTATTTGTTGAGTTCTGTAGAAATCAGCTATATTCTGGGGCATTTTCAGAAGTTGGTAGAAATTGCAAAAATATTTAGGACTTTTGAAAGAAGGGGGTAATCCTAATATTCTTGAGAATCCTGATGTTCTCCAGATCCATGAAGTGGTACTCATATCAGAGCAACAAAGACTGTATACTATGGAAATGTGAAGCCAATTGATAATACCCCCCAAATGTGAAATAGTACATTTTGAGGTGGATTCGGTGAGTTCTGTAGAAATCTGCCATATTTGGGGCATTTTTAGGAGTTGGTAGAAATTGCAAAAAGATTTGGGACTTTTGAAAGAAGGGGGCAATCCTGAAATTCTTGATACTCTTGATGATCTCAAGATTGTTTGAGTAGTGTTATGACATGAGTACCTGCTAGAAGTCCCTTGGTGGCAGAGCCAGGGGCAGCACTCGATGAATAATGGAGCGAGATGATTCAGTTTGTGAGTGTTGACTCGATTGCTGGATTATGAAGAGGATTATTATAATCCTGTGTTATCCGGTGTAAACCCGTGTAATCCGGTGTGATGTAGGGTGTAATGTGGTGGATTACACGGTGTAATGTGGTGGATAAAATGCCGTCGTGGTGTACCACAAGGGTGTAATCCTACCCCTAACCACCCCCAGTGTCACAGTGCACCCCGGTCTTGTGGTAGTACCACAAGACCGGGGTGCACTGTGACACCATTCAGACCATCCTAGAACTTGGAAACTAGAGGACATCCGTGCTGTCTACGAGATTATCTAACAAAACAACAAGGCCACCATCTGAGAATTGCTTGATATTGACCAAAACGACGGCCAGAACTACACTGAGTATAAGCTCAGACAAATCATGTGAGAAACCGGTCTCCAACAGTATGGGTTACAAAGGAGGGGCAAGAAAGAAGGAAGAAGTCTCTCCAAGGCTTGTTTTTTCAACTTGCTGGTTGCCACAAAGAGCCAGGCTGCCAGGTTGATGGATCATGTCACCCAATGTGGTGAAATGGAGAGACAATTGAATGGCTGTGATGTGCAAGTTTGTGGGAAATAGCAAGGTAGAAGCAATATAAAAATAATAATGCCACCATTTCCAATTGGCTGACCAATGGCTGAGCGCATGGCTGCGCTTTGCTAGGGTCCAGATATTTCCTGCTAGAGCTTGCACATAACTTTGCCCCTCTTGAAGCTCCTGGAAGCCCAAAACTGAAATTCTCAGCCGTCGAGACAATCACTCTCCAAAATTGCAGCCTTCACTTGCTCAACAAGTTGTTGCACAGCCATGCCTTTAGCCGCTATCAATTGAATACCTACAAAATGCAAAGAAGCAAATGTTCCTGTGAACACCAAAATTGCAGAGTTGAAGTGGTTGGCCAAGTGGGCTAATTACAAAAAGTGCTGCATCCTTTAACCCTCTGAGCCATGGTTTTAGCAACCTAAATCTTGGTTTCTAAATTTTTCTTTAAAAACTGCTTGCTCATCATTTTAAAAACCTTTGGTTTAGCCATGGGAAGAAGATTGACCTGCACGCACAACTTGATTGCAAAATGAAGGGGAAGCAAACCACACGGCTGCATATTCTGGCAAGGAGCTGAGACTGATTCTCTCCCACCCCCTTTGCACCAGGTGTATATCCAAACCAGCCTTTACTTTGCCAGCCATGGTGGTGCGGCTTACAAATTGGGGGTATCAAGGGGAAAGGACAAGTTGCAAGGGTGAACATGACACCTGTGGATGACCACATTGGGCCGGAAGTGGTGGCAGATCTTGATCTGTTTTTAAGCAGAAGACTGGTATAAGGCATTCCCAAAGGATGCATTGCCTGTCTCTCGCTCATGGGATGGGCATCATGACAGGCCAGCGTACAGGATTTTGGGACATCAGTCTTTGGGAGGTTTGAAGCCATACAATCATCCTCCTAGCATAAGATAGGTACTTTGTCTTTTACATTTTTGGCAGTAACATTGATGGCAGATGGTAGACCTCTGGCATTTTGGAATTGCACTCAAGCTAAGCTACGCAGAACTCATTATTTTGAAATTGCACTCAAATCGACTGAATAACTGGTACAAAGGAACAGAAATCTCAATAAAAGGATGAAATTTGTCCAAAATATTGCTTGTGAAAGGAGTAATGATCAAAATTATCGAAAAGAATCCTACATTACAGATGTCTGTTGTCAATGTACCTGAAGATAAGTCTATCTAACAAGGGAACTTAAATCCAAAGGAAGACAGCAAAGTTCAAGAGCAACTATGCACTGTACTAGCCAGGGGGAGGAGCGCCCATATGAGAGGTGTGAGACAGAAGCAGAAATCATTTGTTAATGAAAAAGTAATCAGAGCAAATATTTTGAGAAAGTGTAAGATCAACAGGGCAGTGGAATTTATGCTTGGTCTGTAAAAGATTGCATGTCAACAGTAAGCATTTTTTGAGGGCTGGTTGCTAAGAAAGAACAAATATTCAGTTCTCATAGGCTATTTTTCAAAAATTCTTGTGCCTCTGGCTGAAATGCTCGATGTAATTCTGTTAGTAATGACATTTCTGGATTACAAGAAAGAAGTAAGATAAGAGAAGTGAGTAAGCAAAGAGTAAAATTGTCTAGAAAAGTGAACAGAATTCATAGGCAATATTTTTCTGCAAGTCTCTTACTCTGATTGACACATTGGATGTCTTAAGTGTTGCTTTATAAAAGGGTAAGATAGGGGGAACTTTTTGGGACAGTGCAATCAAACATTTTAAAAATTGATAAAATGGTGGAAGTACAAGACATGAAGGTGAGCAATAAATGAGATTGAACGGTGCAGGACAAAGCCAGGAAGGACAGGCAACAAAGCAGGGAAGGTATGGAGTGCATGCCATCCAGGTACGGTATCTTTGTTACCTCAATCTTGCTTGCATTATTTCTTTCATTTCCTTTCTGGATTGTCAAATGCAGTATTCCCCTGGTGCAAAGGTACAGAACATGAGGAAAAGGACTATGAGACTTCATGACGAGACCCATGCCAAAAACATAGGTCGATGTACAAGAAATCAGGAGGGTGGAAAAAGTTGAGGTAGATACTGCAAAGTAAAGGGGGCACAAGTGAGCAAGTGCAGCGGAAGCTTCAAGTGTGGAAAAATGCAGGTAGGCAGAGAAGGGGTATAGATGCCAGGCAGGTGTACTTTAAAACTTAGCAGATGGAAAAAGAAACCAAGACATCTGTATACAGCTAAAGGGAAAGCACCTGATATGAAACAAGGGCAAATTGTATGTTGGATTAATTTATGTGGACAAGGAAAATCCTTCAAAGAATAAACAAGTACACAGCGGTGCTTTTACGCCTTCTCTCTCAAGAGCAAGCCAACAATGCAAGCTAACAAACCGGAAACAGCAAAAGAAATAAATTGCCTTCCCGGAAGGAAGAGAATTTGAGAAGTGGAAAGAGAAGAGATGTTGAGAATGTTATATCGGCATTTGAGGAAGACAAAAGCATTAGTATTCCAAAATGCAAAATGTAGGAGGAGAATGGAGCCAGAGAATTTATACCGGAGTTGACAGAATAACATCTGCCTTTGCCAGAGCCAGTCAAAAGTGATAGTGGAAGGTCACATAAAAAGTTGAAACATAAAAGAGTTGCCATTGCATATATGTCCAGTAGGGATGAAAAGATAGAAAGGAAACAAGTCAGATATAGAGGCCTGACCAAGTTGAAGATAGGAGAAAGGACAACACAACAAGGGTGGGAACAAAATCATATGCATCAGCCTTAAAAGTAAAAGTGTAGCATAAATGTTCAATGAGTCAACATTAAGTAGCAAGGATGGTTTCAGGAGTAGGTACAGTCCAAGGACAAATCATGCAGAAAGACAGGAAAGCCCCCAAAAGGAAATGAAGCGATGGACCAATTTGGCAGACTTTAGGGGCAAAGAAATCTGCGAGCAAAAAGGACAGGAAAGGCAAAGAATGGGGGGACAAAGTATCCGGTGTGGCAGATGAATGACAGATTTCCAATTTCAAAAGGAAAATAGAACAGACAGTAAGCCAATAATGTTTTACCATCAAATTTATAAGGACTGCCAGGCCGCCAAGGCAAAAAGAAGTTGCTATAATCTGTGAGATAGTGCAATTCAAGGACAGCAACATCCAACATATCAGCTTGAGTCACACCACAGCCCAACTGAAAAGAAAGGAGCAGAAGGAAACAGATACATACAAAATGAACTACTCATCCTGAGTAAGGATAAGCACAAAGGACAGGACAGAAAGAATGGGAAGAGAAGAATAGGCTAGACGCCTGAACCTGCGGGTTTTCGCATTGTAAGGGGTTCAAACCAGTTCAAACCATGGGTAAGACGTATGGGGTTCCAACCGTGCATCGTAAGGGGTTCAAATCATAGATCATAAGGGGCTGGAACCAATGTAAGGGGATTCCCAGGCCAACATCTGGCCAACAGGGATGGACGGACAGGTGCCCCAGAGGTGCCCACAGACTGCATCAGCTTGGACTTCTTCTCCTGAGATTTGGAATGCTGCCAGAGGATGTTTGTGCAAAAGCGGCACGATGCTTGTTTGAGCAGACCCTGTAGAAAATTGTCTTGCATGTAGGAGACCTCTCAAGATTGCCATCCCAGAACCCTCTCACTGAGCAAAAGCACCCTGCTAAGATACTGAACGATCTCCTTGTCAGCAAGGCAGAAGAAAGGTGAACTATAGATCACTGCCATCTTTTATACAAATTCAGACTAAAAGATCACTCGCATTAAGTTATTTACATCAGGTCCGCTGCATTTGTATGCTTCTTTCTAATGTCTATTCAGATCCTAGGTTCCCATTTAATCTCGTCATGATGGACAATATACCCAGTTGTTACTGCTTTCCGGCGCGCCCGTAGACTTGCTCTCCTACATCAAGCACTGATGTCTCCTCGCCTTGCTTCTATCGAATAGATTCTCATTTGACCTTTACGACCTTTACGCGTTGCGTTAATTGACGATACAGCTAGTGGAAGTTTCAAACACAGGAATAGGAGGATATCGTAGAGGTGCATATCCTTGTGAATTTACAGAGGGATTTTCGAATGATTTCGAAATGGATATGCACCCTTTTGACATGGGGCTAAGCCCAGGTATGAGACCTACTATACCATCCAGCGTACTCGTACATGCCTTCTTCCTACATAAGCATGAACTTTTATTGTATTATCTGCGTAAATGGCCTCGATTGTATCAATAGTCCACGTTGTTGTACATGCTGCGCTCCAGATGCACCATTTTGAGCTGCCAATCCATCAGCTTGGCTCTCGCCAGCAGCAGTAGAAAACGACACAGAAAAGAGCTGCAACTCTCTCCTTCTTCTTCCCTTTGTCCTCTTCTCTTCCCTCTTCTCTCCCCTCTTCCTCTCTTTTTTTGGTGCTCGGGGAAAACCCGTAGATATGGGCATATAGCCGAATAAGCAATAGCCCTAGAAAGGAGAAGTCCGGAAATTGTATAATCTGCCAGACAGATTGAGCAGATGCATAAGACTGTATATGATAAAGAATGGTTGGCTGCAGAAAGTCAGATCTCCAGACAAAACAAAAAAACAAATCTGTAGCTAGGAGAGCCCAGAACAGAAAGAGTTTGAAGGTCCTGCCTGGCACATTGGCAAAAGGGATTATGACAAATGCGGGCGTAGGCAGGAGATAGCCAAAGAGAAGTAGAGGAAAAAGGTACATCAACAGACTGCAGAGAGTAAAGAAACAGTCAGGATATGAGATCAGGAAGGGTAGGGTAATTTTCAAGGGCAAAGAAAAGGTCAAAAGAATGACAATCCAAATAAATACTGTCTTACAGCATAAAACAGGCAGGAATGGAATCATGGTAAAAATTAAATTGGAAGGAACAGGACAGAACAGGACACACCGGGAAGAGAAGTGAAGGGTTGGATGGGGAAAAAAAGCAAGGTCACAAAAAAGGATAGCAGCCTAGTAGCGTAGCAATTTGTGGACAGAACAGGCTAGAAGGACAGGACAAATCTGGCAACGGGCTCGTTGGAACGACAGGAACCAAGAGTACCAGCAGAAAAATCAGCATCAAACTTGAAAGGTAGGGAAAGAATAGACGGTATCTGAAAGAGAGAGCAAGAAACGGAAAGACTATGAAAAACAGACAGGTCACATGGACTAACAGAGCGTGTATTGTAATTGAGGTAGAAAGCTCTGAACATTCTGAGGCTTGAATAAATGTAACGGGATGGTAGTATAGGATGATGAGAGGACAATGGACAGTGAGATGCAACTTCCCAGGTTGCGTATTGTGGGTGGTTTATTCAGATGGTCGCAGGGCGAGTGCAAGAATAAAAGTAAGCTAGAGTTTACAACGGCGTACCGCCGGCCTTTTATATGGAAGAAAAACTAAACTATATCACGCGTGTGGCGCAACACTCCCGGTTGCTACCGGACTCCGGTGGTAGACACCGGATGGTACGAGTGTGAAAGATCACTGCGCAGTCTTGGACTGCTCTACTGCGCTACTGCGCCGCAAGGGCCCAGATCCGCTACACCCCCCTCAGACTCGTTCAGAATCGGTCGGAGGCATGATGGCGAGTCTCAAGTTCGGGGTCCTTGTTAAGCGAGGAAACTACAGGTGGCCAAGACACCGACAACCTACTTGACGATCCCGCGTACCGAACGTCGCCAGACGTACGCCGAAAGGTCAAGCCAGAGCACAAGCCGAACATCGCCAGACGCTTGCCCTCTGAATCATCGATACCATAGTCAACAGTAGTCCACGCGCTTAACACGGGCGCACGCCGTGTAGACAGCGTAGTGTAAACTCCTCTTGCATTGGCAAGAGTTACTAGGGGAAATGGAAACGGGTCACTATGTCTGTTTGCGCCTCTTGGGTTAGAGTACGCCATAGAAATCATTAGATCTCAGTCTTTGGACGCCCACGCATGGACGACCCATCTGCTTAGCTCAGGTTGATCAGACCTACCGAAGCAAGAACCAGCGAGACACTTGGTTCACAAGGAGCAACCTTGGATGCGCGTTATAGAACGCTAGGTAGTGTGGCCACTTGAAAAAGGCAGAAGATGTAGCTGGTCGCCTGTGGGGGCGTTGACCGCGTCCTGTAAAGGGTTGAGAGCTGGGCTCATGCATCTTCGTGCCCGTCGTCATACTGTACGACCTGTCGTTATTGAACGACCAGACATAGGTTTCCTGACACACCGAAGCGTTAGCGCTTCTTTTTCGGTGTCGTAGATGGGGTGTTGGCAGTCGGTCCATTTTTGCGCTTCGCCGATTGCGCGGGAGTAAGGTTTGCAACTGGTGGTTTTGCTGTGTTCCACGCTTTTAGTGCGTCCGTCTCCTTGAGGTGTTCTAGCGGCTCCCAAGTAGCCTCCTCTGGTCCGTAGCCTTCCCATTGTACTAGGTACATGCGCTTCCGGTGACGGACTTTCTCGTCAAGAATGCGTTCAACAAGATAGTATTGTTCACCATTCACCAATACAGGTTCCGGAGCGTCCTTCGAAGCTCTATGAGCGACGGAATTGGGTGACTTCCACGCCTTGAGGATATTGACGTGAAATGTAGGATGGATCATACGTAAGGTATGCGGCATATCCAACTTGTAAGTGTCAGGGTGAGGTCCGCGCTCTAGTACCGAAAACGGTCCGAGCCAGTCCTGACGAAGCTTTTCTGGGAGCTTCCCAAGCGCCGGAATATGGATGCCTTTACGCTTAAGCAGGACTAAATCCCCTGGGCTAAACGTAAGGGTCCGACGTTTGACGTCGTGATTCCTGGCTTGTTTGTCTTGTTCATCGCGCAACGTTTGTTGCACGATCCGTTCAGTCTCGCGAAGTGTTTCGATGAATCGGTCAACTTGTTGCTTTGTTGGCACCGAGATCTCTTGGAGACCTTCACGCGTCGTGAATTCAGCGAAGACTGTCGGCAGGCGACCTTTGTCGATCATGAACGGGGCGTAACCGGTACTTGTCGGCGTCGAGTTGTGATGAAACTCCAATAGTGGAAGAATATCAACCCAGTTAGAGCCGTCTCGGTCGATATACACCTTCAAGACTTTCTTGACAGACTGGATTTTGCGTTCGCATTTACCATCAGTCTGTTGATGTCGAGCTGTAGCAACCTCTTGCTTGATGCCGAGACCGGCCGTAAAGGCTTGCCAGAATTCGGACAGAAAGCGGCTGTCACGATCGCTAACGATCACTTTTGGAGTTCCTTCATTTTTGAAGAAGTGCGCCGTAAAAAGGTATGCAAGCTCCTTGCTCGACATTTCCATGTTGCATGGAATGAGGTACACACGAGTGGACAAATAGTCTACAATAACCAGCACGGCATCGTAGTACTCGCCATTATGGCTATCCTTCCCTCCCCACGATTCCGTGCGGGGTAAGGAAGCTAGGTCCATTCCAATCGTGTGCCAGCGCCGATCAGGCACTGGTAAGGAGCGGAGTAATCCGACTCCTCGGGCAGGACCACGGAAGCGCTGACAAGTAGCACACGTTTGCACATATTGAGCAACGTCCTGTGCCATAGTAGGCCAGAAGTACTTCTCCAGCAATCGTCCGAAAGTCGAATGCTTGCCCGTATGGCCACCCGTAAGGAGTGAGTCATGGTATTGCGCCAGCACCGCACCGCGGAGAGCATCAGGCACATAGAGACGACCCTCATAGCGTAGCAACCGCAGCGTAGCGCCGTCGGTGTCCGCAGAAAGATCCTCTATGGAATAACGCCGTTCTGCCACCGTCAGTGTCTCGGGTGCTTCCGACTTTTTTTCCAACGTCTTGAACGTCCGGAGTGCGAAGTCATCCGTGCGGACTAACTTGGCCCAATCCAGTGGATCGCTAGGGATCTCCAGTTGGGCGATCACTTGGGCGATCTGCTTCTTCGTGCGTTTACGAGCACGGGCGGCGTTGGCCGTGACTACCACTGTACTGCCGGGAGCGGTGCGCTCAAGCGTTCGCAGTTTGGATGTGTGCACGGCGATAGCATTGAGCGTAACGCGTTGTGCACAATCCGCACAGCGAGGGGCGTAGTACGGGTTGCGACTAAGAACATCTGCCACGGTGTTCCATTCGCCAGGTAAATATTCGATGTCAAAGTCAAACTGTTGAAGGAATTCAACCCAATTCGCCTGACGCCGACTCAAATGCTGTTGCTCCTGAAGATAAATCAGGGATTTGTGGTCGGTGAAAGCGCGGAAGCGCCGTCCCATAAGGAACTGCCGGTTGGATTTCAGGACTTTGACGAGAGCGAGTAGTTCCTGCTCATGGACCGGGTAACGCGTCTCGGGGCCCTGCAACTTCCTAGAAAAGTACAGGTCGGGCCGGAGTCTTGGCAGGTTTTGGAAGCCTCCCACAGTGGTGGGTAGGGGGGACGGCATAACGTCGTCCTCATTAGCGGGTTGGGCAATCCAGCCGCCAATGGCGAAGCCTGAAGCATCTGAGAAGACATAGACTTCCTTGTTGGGATCGAACGGCGAAAGAACTGGGGCCGTTGAAATTTTTTCTCGCAGCGTTTTGAACGCCGTCATTTCCGCATCGCCCCACTGCCAGGGTTTATTACCGGACTGGAGCTCCGATAGGGGATGCGCGATCTCAGCATACTTGTCGATGTAAGCCGACAAATAATTCGTCGAACCTAAGAAGGACTGAATGTCTTTGTAGTTCTTAGGAACCGCAAAGTTCTGCACGGCGGCGATCTTGCTTTCGGCAATCCGAACGCCATTTTGGCCCATCATGTGGCCGCAGAATTCAACCTCAGAGGTCGCCCAAGCGCACTTGAACGGCTTGACGTGGATTGCACTAGACTCTAAAGCCTTGAGCACTGTCTCGACATGTCGCTTGTGATCCTCAAGCGTGTCGGAGAAAACAAGGATGTCATCCATATACGTGATAAAATCCACCCTTTGGCGAGGAGCAAGGTGATCTGTCGCTGGAGCTCTTCGAGCTCATTCGGTCCCATTGCGCGGAGAGGCACGAGGGAGGAAGTGTTCGCAGTTCTGTAAAGACTGTCTTTGCAAAAGGTTGCAGGATCGGTAAGAGTGGGTTATCCGCCGGTATCGTCGCCAAGGGATCCACGTCTTCGGGTGACGCATCCAGCGGTTGTGAGCCAGATTCTTGGGTTCGGATACTTGACGCGGCCACTCGGTCCTGCATTCAAACGATCGCAAGTGGGAAGCGTTGCAACTGGGCTTTTCTTCGCGTTTCTTCGAGACAGGTCGTGCCTCACAGAAATGCCGCGTGCCCTCAATAATGAAGGAGAGACGGGGGCGCTTGTCGACTGTGTCGAAAAGATGAAACTGTGTGGTCAAGAGAAACTAGTTGACGAAGAAGCGCAAATCGACAAGACTTTATCAACTTTCCCAGAAACGCATTCGGCTTTGTCGGAAAGTATTCGAGCCATCAATTTCAAAAACCACCAAGAATTAATCAACCATCTCTTACTGGTTGAAAAACGTATCCACTTCATCAAGCAAAACAATCAAATGCGACCTGCTGGAACCAATGATCCGTCAACCATGACAATGCCACAACCACAATTGTCTGCTATGTCCATGTTCGCTAGCCCAGGATCTACAGACTCAACCAACAATCTTCACGAACAGCCATCTACGAATCTTGTTCAAGGCCGAATCCGAAATAGCAACAACACCCGATTCCGACCGTATGGAGGAAATCGCGGCCGTGGTCGTGGACGTGGAGGAAACTATAGGGGAAACCCAGGAAGATTCAGTACTGGCCGACGCGGTAATTCAAACTTTGACGGCCATGGACACCGAGGACAAGGAGGGTCCGACGTCGAATGTTTTAAATGTGGTTGCAAAGGGCACAAGAGCAGAGAGTGTCATACAGCCCCTCACCTGGTGGAAGCATGGCAGCAACATCGTTCAGCAAACAAGTCAAGCAATGGAGGGAACCGACCCGTATCACACCATGTGAACACCGACACCTCGGAAGAATCAAGCATAGATCTATCCTTCTTGGACGAACCATCAGTTTATCATGTTCATGACGCTCATCAACCAACTGCCCCTGTAACCAACGGAACAAACGGCCACCAAGTTCTCGTGGACTCGGGAACGACCCACTCTATCATAAACAAACGAGAATACTTTGTGGAAATGCGACCATACAAAACACCTCTCAAGACGGTTGCGGGAGACTGTCCAACGGAGGGAATTGGCTGTGCCAAATTTCAGTTTCCAAACGGCACTCAAGTCACTGTTCGGGATGCCATATTCGCACCAGCTGCCACAGAGAACTTGATTTCGTTCAAGGCCATGAGAGAAAATGGATTCCACCTCGAAACCGGAGAGGACGAGAACGGAGGGGAGTGTTTACGTTTGGTTTCTCGCTCCTTAAAATGGGGTAAAGTTGTTGCACACTCTCATGAAATTTTCTCTGCAGGAAACGGACTATATGCAACAACGATAGCTCAAGTTCAAAGAAGTACCCCTGTCGTCAAGTCTACCCACAAAGCAACAATCATTGGGACTACGGCTTCATTTCAAACTTCAACTGTATCAGGACAAGTCCAGCTCTGGCATGATCGACTAGGACACCCGGGACGCACAACCTATCGCCGAATCTGTAAAGCTGTCCGAGGCCTACCCATCAAGCCTGCCGACGTTCCCAGGACCCAACCATTCTGCCTTCCATGCACTCAAGGAAAACTGATCCAGCGACCGGCACACTCGAAACAACCATCGATGGCAGTGGGGTTTCTTAACAAATTGCATGTGGATATCTGCGGTCCTTTTCGGGTACCCAGTGGCGAGCACCGATACTTTCAAGTTTATTGTGATGCCAACGGGCGTTTTGCTGATGTGGATCTCCTTGCCTCTAAGAACGAAGCCAATTTCAAGTTACTCGGCCAACTTTTCCGCCTCAAGACACATTACCCGGAACACCCAATCAAGATCATTCGCTTCGATAATGCCGCCGAATACCAATCACAAGCCTTGCAAGATTGGTGTATGTCCCAAGGAGTTATTATGGAGTACAGCGTTCCTTATGTCCATTTCCATAACGCGGTAGCCGAGTCTTATATCAAGCGAGTATCCATGGTTGCAAGGACGCTATTGATGGGATCCAATCTACCCACATCGGCGTGGGGATACGCTGTATTACATGCGGCATACCTATTGAGGAATCGACCGTCCGCCGAGCAAGACTTAAGCCCCGAAGAGATTGCGACAGGTTTCAAGCCATCGGTAGCTCACTTGAGGACCTTTGGATGCGCCGTGCATGTCCCTATCCCGGAACCGAAACGACACAAGATGGGTCCGCAACGTACATTGGCTATTTATGTTGGGTGTCGATCGCCCTCGATCGTCAAGTTTCTCGTTCTGAAGACCGGAGACCAACTGACCGCACGCTTTCAAGATTGTGTATTCGACGAGACCACCTTTCCCGACACTTACTGGTGAACTTTTCGACGCCCCCGAAGACAAACCGGACCGCCCCGACCCATTTGAAAGCGTTCAAGGACAAGTTATTTGCCGCCAAATCGATCCGCCCAACGAGACCTGCAACCAAAGTGTTCTTGATTTACTCCACCTAAGGACTATGGCGAATGAGCTCCCAGATGGATTTAACAGAGCGTCTGGTGTCATGAAAGAAAAGGCTGCGATTCAAAAAGATGCCATCAACGCACCAGTCGCAATAGCTATTGACACGCCAGCCAACGAGACCACGGTGCAACAACGAAAAAGAGGTCGACCCAAAGGATCTAAAGACACCGTTCCGCGAAAGAGTAGGAAAACAGCAGAGGCCAAGAAAAGTGACGTCACACATGAATCGAGCCAGAGAAAACAACCGGTTATAGGAAAAAGCGCTGCTCCAGATTCAGGGCTCGGATCTGTTGAGGTATTGTCGCAAAAGGAAAACAGCGCTGGCCCTGCTGTCGACGCCGCTGCCGGTGGAGGCGACACCCCGGCTGAGAACGTACAATCGAATTGTGTTAGTTTGGAGTACGTCCCTGGAGTTGGACTTCAAGACCGATTTTCGACGGATCTGAAAGCTTTCTGTTATCTTGCTGCGTCCAAGATAACGGCTGACGACCGAGACACTGCAGTTGAGATCTCAGACACAGATCCCAAGACTATCGATGAAGCCAAACGTCGGCCAGATTGGCCATTGTGGAAAGCGGCGATCGAAGAAGAGCTTAAAGCTTTGGAACGAAGAAAGGTATTTGGCCCGGCGCAAGAGGCACCTGAAGGAATCATCCCTATTGGCTATAGGTGGATTTTTGTTAGGAAAAGAAACGCGGCTGGAGAAGTCATACGGTACAAAGCAAGACTGGTTGCGCAAGGGTTTACGCAAGAACTGGGCAAGGATTTTCAGCAAACTTATGCCCCTGTGATGGATATTACGACCTATCGGCTACTCATTGCATTGGCCATTCAATTCCTCCTATGCATATGGCTTATGGACGTCGTCACCGCCTACCTGTATGGACCGCTGGACAGACCACTTTACATTCGCGCACCTGAAGGAATCGCTAATACCAAGAACTTCATTCGAGCTACGGTCAAGCTTCAACGGGCGTTGTATGGATTGCGACAATCTGGACGCATGTGGTACTTATGTCTGGCAAAATTCTTGGAGCAACATGACTTCAAGACATCCGACCTTTGCCCAACCGTATTTGTCAAACGATGTGAAGATGGTGTGGTTATCCTGGCCATCTATGTTGACGACGTGAACCTTATTGGCACTAAGAAGGCGGTCGAGTACGCAAAGAAACTGTTAAGTTCACAATTTGAAATGAAAGACTTGGGCAAAACCACCTTCTGTCTAGGAATTCAAGTCACACATCTACGCGACGGAAGTATCTTATTACACCAAGAAACCTACATCAAGAGGCTACTGGACAAGTTCAACATGAGCGAGTGCCACCCAAGCTCCACACCTATGGTCGTTCGAAGTCTGGACCCCGAGAAAGATCCCTTCAGGCCTGCTGAAGAGGGGGAGGAAATTTTACCACCGAACGTCCCATACCTGTCAGCAATTGGCGCATTGATGTATTTGGCCAACACGTCAAGACCGGACATAGCGTTCGCGGTATCACTTTTAGCGAGACACTCCAAGGCACCCACAAAACGACATTGGACCGGAGTCAAGCAAGTCCTAAGATATCTCAAGGGAACCAGCGACATGGGACTGTACTACCGCAAGACGCCTGACCCGAAACTGATCGCGTATGCTGATGCCGGATACCGATCCGACCCGCACAAAAGCAAGTCACAGACTGGTTATGTGCTGATGTACGGTGGAACAGCTATCTCTTGGAGGTCCACGAAGCAGACTGTAACTGCAACATCGTCAAACCACGCTGAGTTGATAGCTGCTTATGAAGCAAGTCGTGAATGCATTTGGCTCAGACGCGTACTGAAGTTTATTGCAGAGTCAACTGGACTTCCGATTGACCTTTCACCAACTACCATTTGCGAGGACAACGCGGCGTGCGTGGCACAACTCAAGTCTGGATTCGTCAAAGGCGACAGAGTGAAGCACATCGATCCCAAGTTCTTCTTTACAAGCGAACTCGAAGGAGGCGATCTGGAAATCAAACAAGTTCGATCAAGGGAAAACATCGCCGACATCTTTACCAAGAGCCTGCCTCCTATTATTCATAAAGAACTCACAACCCTCCTCGGACTTCGCCGTATCTCAAGTATGCTTGGTCCCTAGGACTCTGTTGTCTTTGGTTTACGCAGCTTTGTGCTGAGGGGGAGTGTTGCGAATCAGGAATCACGTGCACGATTGTGATGTGAGCGGTGAATGAAATCTGTAGAAATTTCTAGAAAGCCTCTGATCTGTATAAGAGCAGCACGATCGCTGCGTCTCTCCTGTGCATATTATCAATACATTTTCAGTCTCCCACTTCACTCAATACTGTGGTTTATATCACTCGTTCTTTTTTATGGTTATGTGTACAGAATCGGTTTTCGCAACAGCTTCCTTGATTTTGTCGTTCAATCCTTCGATGGATTCCCACCGACCCCGCGTCCAAGTATCCGCGGCATCTTTGGACATGTGAAGATATTTGCCTCGCAGTTTCGTTGAGAAGTAGGTGGAAGCCCACACCAATCCTGACGCTGCTATGGCAAATCCGCCGGCCATGATTGGGGTACTCAGATTGAAAACTCCCCCCAACACCAGCCAGAGGATTGCGAATCCAAACCAAATGAACCCCAACTTCAGGTAGGTATCGGCCTATACATCAAATCATTGTCGATAAGGAGGTAAACTGTCAGTATCGGTCGCAGCACGATAGGTCGGTAACACGGAAAGCGCATTCGCCATACGATGGAAACACACCAATGCGTCCAGTAACTTGGCCTCCATTCCGTCCTTGATTTGCTGCAAGGAAACCTTTCTAATTTCGGTTCTGATATCGGATGCCCCTTTTAATTCATCGGATGCCCTCTTGATCTCTCCTTGCACGTTGGACAAGCGGTCAGTAAGCTAGAGTATGTTGTCTGGTTATTCTTATTGCGCTTTGATAGGGAGGGACGTGATATACCTCATCCACTCTCGCTTGCAACTGTTGGTATTAACAGGTTAGCCTTGTTTCAAACTGCCTATGACAGCATTACACCTACCCTGGCAGACTTTTCTCTCTCCTCTTCCCACTTTTTCCTCATCTATCCACGTATTGGATGATTAGCCTTGTTCCCAATTCCTATCACAGCATTACACCTACCTCTGCTCGCTCCCTAGCTGCCACTTCCTTCTCCTCTGACAGCATTACAACTACCCTGGCAGACTTTTCTCTCTCCTCTTCCCACTTTTTCCTCATCTATCCACGTATTGGATGATTAGCCTTGTTCCCAATTCCTATCACAGCATTACACCTACCTCTGCTCGCTCCCTAGCTGCCACTTCCTTCTCCTCTGACAGCATTACAACTACCCTGGCAGACTTTTCTCTCTCCTCTTCCCACTTTTTCCTCATCTATCCACGTATTGGATGATTAGCCTTGTTCCCAATTCCTATCACAGCATTACACCTACCTCTGCTCGCTCCCTAGCTGCCACTTCCTTCTCCTCTGACAGCATTACACCTACCCTGGCAGACTTTTCTCTCTCCTCTTCCCACTTTTTCCTCATCTATCCACGTATTGGATGATTAGCCTTGTTCCCAATTCCTATCACAGCATTACACCTACCTCTGCTCGCTCCCTAGCTGCCACTTCCTTCTCCTCTGACAGCATTACACCTACCCTGGCAGACTTTTCTCTCTCCTCTTCCCACTTTTTCCTCATCTATCCACGTATTGGATGATTAGCCTTGTTCCCAATTCCTATCACAGCATTACACCTACCTCTGCTCGCTCCCTAGCTGCCACTTCCTTCTCCTCTTCCCACTTCTTGCTCATCTGTATTGACTGATTAGCCGGGTTCTGAGTTGCCTATGACAGAGTTACACCCACCTCGTCCCACCTCTTGTTCATCTATCCACGGATTGACTGATTAGTCTTGCTCCAAGTTGTCTATGACTGGGTTACACCTACCATTTCTCGCTCCCTAGCTGCCGTTTCTCTCTCCTCCTTCCATTCTTGTTCCTTCTATGCACGTTTTGACTGATTAGCTTACTCCAAATTGCCTATAATAGCATGACAGGTACCTCCTCCCACTTTCTCTGCCACTGCTGCTGCTTCTAATGTTTGTGTGATCAGCTCCTTTACTCAAATGTGCCTCTGAGACTCAAACATACCTCCTCCACAATCTTTCCCAAATCGCTCGACGACTCCATCATGGTGATTCTTTGCGAGTGTTGAAAATGGCGAATGCGAAATGATGGAAAGAGTGATTTCAAAAATGCTGAAGTTGTAGAAATGTTTTGTAGAAATGTTGGTTTATTTATATATTGCGCTTTGTTTGGAAAATGGATAAACTCACAAAAATAGCGCGGAATGCGTGGCGCCGATTCTGTGTAACGTGGCCGTTGCGTATAATATTTTAGCCGAGCCGAGAGCCGAAGCTCTTGCCATGTTTTCTAGGTCCCATTTTCCCAATGACACAGCTCGGTCGGTCCATCAAATTGATCAGGTTGAACATTTGCAAAATTTATCACTTACACATGCAGGAAAACATGAGAGAAAAACATGAGAGGAAAACATGAGAGTAAAACATGAGAGGAAAACATAAGAGGAAAATGGTGATGCTAAATCGTTATACTAAATCGTTATACTAGATCGTTATACTAGATTGTTATACACTAAGGCGTCTCATCATAACTTTTCCTTCCGTAGCATCGGGCTCCTTCCTACGTTTCTCCTGTACCGTTGGTGTCCATTTGTATCCTTGGTTTCTTTTCGGTGGTGATGGTAAGGTGGGAAATCCTCTCAAGCGTCGTCCTTATATAAACTTTCCGCTTTTCTATCGATAGAAACTCTTCGATGAATTCTTATTTCTCTATCGATAGTAACTGTTCGCAGAAGTCTAAATCTCGGCAAGACCAAACACTGGTACATTAAAGTCACAGCTCATTCTTAGTTCTGCTAACTGTTTCTATCGATAGATTTGTATTCTCTTTACACTTCTTTTGCATTTCTTGTTATTGTCATTGTTATAGGTGGAGACCTAATGCCCTCTTGGCCCCCTCGTTCCTTCGGCTGCTCTTTTTCAGCTGTTAGGTTACCTACATGCTTCCTTTCATGAATAAAAAGGGTGTCATTGCCCACCAGGTACACAAAGCTACTTATTATAAACCCCGGCTGGTGGGCAATGATACCCTTTTTCTTACCTCTACATACCAGCTGGTTACTAAAGAGTAGCCATCTTGATGCAGAGGGGAAACCGAGGGGAAGCCGCAGCCACCAAACTCGCATTAGGTCTCCATTCGGTCGTTTTGTACACGAGGCATAATTCACAACACCATTTAAAGACGTACAGCTTCCTTCGGTATCATTCACAGCCTTTGGTGCGTTCAGCGACCAGGATGAAAACACTTCAACAACTAGCATTCTACGCTCTCCCTACCGACGATCTGAAGTATGTACCTAATGCACTTTATGTGGAGAGGTTACCATCGGGTGTGATTGAAAAGATGGAAAAGGCACTTTGGCGTTGCCATTTGAAGAATGACCTAGAAGAAGATCTCATAATGTATGGAGCATCAGAGATACCACCGTGTTTTTCTCGAGACGCTTGTGATTGTGACAATTGTGATTGGGATGACTTTGATGTATATGGTTGTAGTTGTTGTCGAGACTTGCGTGAGGATTTGTACTCTGGCGTTTCATTTGATGAGATTTTAGACGATCAAATATCCCGATTAGGTGTATTCGGCCATGAATTCATCAATTGGCAGATGACTATGTTTGCAACAAATGGAAATGTGGTGTAAAACGTTAAAAAACTTGATAGCTGATACTAAAAGATGTTTGGACAAAGTAGTTACGATTTTGAAAAGCCGCTTGAGAGTATTCATGAAAGATTGGTTGCAGATTTCCAACGCATTACCAGTTTAGAAAAGAAGGAAGAATATCTCGAAGATATACAAAAGTTGGAAAACATTGAACAAGACACCATCTCTTACATGCAACTAACGATCCACTTAGACAACCTTGCTCGGAAGTATAAGGACTCCTTTGCAAAGAAAAAACCAAAGACAAAAAGGGTGCCTGTATCTGATAATGATGAATTTCCTTGTTAAGTAGTCCGAACAATTGACGTAGCTGTATGGTAGAACATTTTCTTTATGGTCGCTGAAAATCTTCTAGAAAATATGCGTAAATAAACCCAAAAAATATGCAGGAGAGAAAGTCACGGTCTTCAACATGCCTCTCTCTCCCAACTATCAGCCACTAAAAAGAAAATACTCCGCGTTCAAACATCATCATCCCAGCAGTTCTTTACTTTGTTGTCTCTTTCATCTTTGTATATCTTGCTAATTTCGTTTACAATATCATCTACTAGCGTTTCTGCAACGTCATCTAGTGCCACTCGGAAATCATCTCTGGCATCTCTATATGCTGTATAATAGATGGAGCGCTGTTTGTCTGAAAACCAATCAATCAAATATGTTCCCCCAGCGCCCAAGGAGAGAACAATCATT
The DNA here is from genome assembly GCA_025602905.1 of Phlyctochytrium arcticum. Lineage (NCBI taxonomy): Eukaryota > Fungi > Chytridiomycota > Chytridiomycetes > Chytridiales > Chytridiaceae > Phlyctochytrium > Phlyctochytrium arcticum. The sequence continues at coordinate 28,774 of JAHLKI010000073.1, forward strand.
AGGAAAACTAGTAGGACATTTGCCAACATTAAATGTAGGTATGTTAATATAAGCTTTGAAAAAAGAAAGATATGTTGGAGACATGCGTTTGACTTGTTTCTCAGAAAATGGACAGAATGATAAATGTCCAGATTGCAGCACGTTATAGAGGGGTTCAGAACTTTAAATGTCACCAAAACATGCTCTGATTTCGACACACAGGCCTCATATTGCAATCCTATGCAAGATAAAAGTAATTTCGACATGATGCTTTATGTTCGCTGTACAGAACAAGACAGAGATATGTTCAGAGAAATATTAGAGATAACGTCCAAGTTCTCAAAAAAATACCGAAAGCAACGTAACAAATTCCTCTACAATTCTGGTCATTGTCTGATCCATCAACAGCAAATAACATTTCATCTTCCGGAAGAGGCATACAACGATGGTCTGGAAATTATAGTCGAGCGATGAAACTTAAACCACGGTTTGGTACAAGAGGCAAATGATGATATTTGACCCATTAGGAATGCCAAGATTTGCCATCACCGGCGCTTTAATTGTCCAAGAGATGTTTGTTCCGGCTGTAAGACAACCAGTCCATGTTAAGGGAGCAGTGACCCCTCGATTCATAGTCAGAATTGCATTCTGAGTAGCGTTTGTAAGATACTGTACTTGAGGAGTTCCGCTTCCATCAAACATAATAGAAGCCGTAATGGTGTATACTCCATTCAGTGGCACCGATAAATAGTATGTCCCTGGTTGAACATTTGAACTTACTCCCCAAGTCCCAACAGAAAGTGGCGATTGCTGATTATTCGCTGAGATATAACCAGTTGTATTGCAAGAAGACAGAAAGTATCGGTGTCCTATCTTCATCAACTCGGTACAAGCAACTGTTTTTGCTGCCTGAATGCCTCCATTTCCTACCAGCGAGCCTGTCATCGACCCTGTAGTATCACTTGTATGATTGATGCGAAGAGAAGCACTATCTAAGACCATAAACGAAGTCCCGCCGTTGATGCTTGAGAAGATTAAAGGTGCCGATGAACCAGTAGTGTTTTGCAAACCCGATTGGATGTAGTTGGCATTGTCGTAAGAGGCTAGACGTAAAACCCCTGAATTAAGTGTCGAATATGACAAGATGGAGTTTCCAACGCTTAATGTTTTTGAAATGCTTGCTCCACCTCTTACCTGTAAAGCCCCTGATGTTGAAGATGTACTATCCATTGTGATTGGAATAATAACAGAAGAGGATGTACCCGACATGAATTCAGTCAATGGCACAGAGTCCCCTCCACTGGCCGCTTGGAAAGATAAGCGGGCACCACCCACATTATCATCGATCGAAGCAATCTTTGTACTGATCCCTCCCGGGCGAGCGCTCCATGGTGTCATTTGGATAGAGACTGAATTAAAATTCCCTCCGCCGCCTAGAAGTGACAAATTTGGATTATTCGAGCCAGATGTTGGGCTAGTTAGTGTTAATGATTTTGGGATTGATGGAGTTGCCGAAGATAGGGCTGTTAATGTCGCATCAAGCGGTTGCCGACTCGATAGATCGACTTTACTTGATGGTAGGATATTGGCAACGTCGCTCGATGCAAGATCGATGACATTCTTGTTGGCAAGGGATCCCAATTGGTTAATCCTGTCGTAATACACAGCCTGGGATACGTAACTCGGAACATTAGAAAGTCTGCTGAAATCCAAATTGCCGATTGCATCTGATGTAGAGAGATCAACAGAGTTCTTCAACGATAATGTGCCAAAAAGGGGTTTACCTGTAACGTTTGCATAATCAATCATTCCGCTTGTAGCGGTACTCGATAAGCCCAAAGTTGTTCTAATAGATGCGGCATTTGCCGAAGTAATCAAGGGCTGAAGCGTAGTTGTATCGACTTTTGCAATCGGAAGGACTCCAGTAACATCTTGTCCCAAGTCAATGACATCGTTGTTCGACAATGCTTTCAATTGCGATAATCTTGTTTCAATTGGTGTGAACTTGTTATCAATAACAGTTTGTCGAGCATTGTATGTCGAAAGCAATGTATAGTTGGACAAAGGGATGGCAGCAATCTGTGTATTGACAAAACTTTCAGTTGCAATTTTGAGATTATTTGAGAAGATGTCGTTACCTACATACAGTTTCTTTGCTATTCCTAATCCGCCCCTTATAACAGTTCCTCCCGTAATAGAAGAAGTCGAATCAGTAGTATTGGATAAGGTAACACCACTCGAAGCAATTTTCACTTGTTCTTGCAACGTGCCACTCGATCCTGTTGAAGACGAAAATATCAGTGAAGATCCATAATTTCCGTCATCCGCAACACTTATCTGACTGGAGATCTTTCCATTGTAGGGTGTGAACTTGATGGCTTCAGTTCCATTGCTGTCTTGGACAAGTGAGAAAAAGCGAATGTACTTGGCCGTGCCAAAACCGCCCGAAAAGCCATAAGCGCCGCACGTCGTTGATGTAGGGATGTTGCTTGTTGAATTGGTATGAGTTGTCACTAGAAAGTTATTGATGTAGAGTTGACATGTATCATAAACAGTCTTCATGCGCACATTGACCCAAACATCTCTTGGAAAAGGTGATGGTGAAACCTCTTTGAAACTTCCATCGGGTGCATAAAGTCGAGTGTATTTAAAATAACCCGAAAATACCGCTATCCATCCTTGATTAGCCAACTGTATCCCCTCATCGGCCCGGAAACTACTCATGTAAACGTCAGCATTGAGTGTCCAATATCGAGACGCTGGAATCGAATAAGTCACGGAACCATTTGAATACGTCTGGTTGTTGTCTTGCAGACGAATGTATTTAGTGGCATCACCGATGGGCGAGTTTGTAATGTAGACAGCATTGCCTGCAAGAGTACCAGTTGGTGAAGTGGTGACATAGTTTTCGTTCAATAATGTTGACGAAATGTTGTCAACACCAGAAATAATCAATAAATCTTTTATGATTCCCTGTTTGTTTGACAAAGCCGTGTCGATTGCTGATTGACGAGTATCGTATGCTGATTGATTGACCTTTGTTGCAATCGTCGTATCCAATGCAGTTTGACGAGTATCATACACACTTTGCGAAACCATTGTTGCAATTGCAGTGTCAATAGAGGCTTGTCTTGAATCATAAACACTTTGCGAAACCTTTGTAGCCAATCCACTCGACAAAGATGAGGTTGTTGCATAACTACCTAACGTGGATGTCAGTGAAGTGTTAGTGACATAGTTGGACAGAGACGATGATAAAGCATATACGCTCAGGTTTGGCTTATCCGATAACAAATTGTAACTTAAAGGATTTCCAGAAGTTATCTTTTGTTGATAATTGTTCGCAAGATCAGCCTCTAACGGCTGTAGAAGATCACTCACTGTTTGAACAGTTTCTGCTTGTATCACTTCAACATTGTATTGTCGCAGCATGTCCAGATTGATCGCCTGCTGGGGATACTCGTTAGTTATGCCCAGATACGAACAAGAAGGTGGACTATCAAACATTAACCTAGTTGTGTCGCATCCAAGAGAATCTGGCATTGTTGCAATAATGACATTGCTTCCAGGTTCTAATTGTGCGGTATTGTCTGGATTGTATAATCCATTCCCATTAGCATCTTTTTTCTGTTCTCGTTCATGTCCCCAAATTCCAATAAATCCACCAACTAAACTACCTCCAGTTAGCGCTCCACCCAGTTGTGCTATTCCACCAATCGCACTCGAAGCAATACCAGGAACAAAAGCGGCACCTCCTCCCATATTAGTAACTCCGCCGATTCCTCCAAGCGCTCCTGCCAGTCCACCGGTAGTCTGTATTGTAGACCCACTACCTCCTTTGAAGACTTCCGGAGGATCGTTTGCTGTTTTTTCAGTTTTTGGGTCTTCGGCCGTCCGTTTTTGTTGAAAAGTGTCTATCGTAGATATTGTATATGGTCAAAGGGTACCCCGTATAAACGTTCACTTACCCACTTTTTGAAACAATTGATTGTTACGCAACGAAGCCTTTCAGTCTGGCACTTTTTAACATATATTATTGTATTTCTTCAGAAC
>JAHLKI010000074.1:17500-20000 GCA_025602905.1 Phlyctochytrium arcticum
CCCACAAGGCGGTCTATCGTCTCTCACATCTCCTTATACATTCACAAGTAATGTATGAAGGGTATTCAAAAGTATTCTTCAAAATACTTAGTTTAAAAAACAGGGTATGACACAATCGATCCGACTTCAAGATTGGTTTTACCCAATTCATTTATCTTTTCTTTTGTGCTTCCCCCATGAAGAAGACGTTTCCCACTTTTGCAAGCGGTGCCGGTACTAGCTACGCAAACGTGGACCCGTTCTCGTTGCCAAACTCTGCCGATTTCCGGCCGCTTCCGTGGGAATTTCCTAAATTTTGCTTTTGTTTATACTCGCGGGCGAGAAATTCCTTGACGCGTCCTTCACGCGTCCTTCACTATGGGAAGGACTCCCCCCTGACCCATCCTAATGGGAAAAGATGGCACCCCCATTGGGAAAAAAAAAACCATTGTGCCTTCCCCTCAACATCCTCACCCTCTCTACATCATCTGACTCTGAGTACACACCCTGGCATACCCTGGCCCATCAACAGGACCGATCTGGCACATGCCTGGGAGATCACTGGTAGCCCATTTGTTGTAGCTTGTTACCTGAAAGTGGTATATGGTTCTCATTGTCCTGACATAGTAAAAAAAAGGGTTGGGAAAAAAAGGGTCCTACGCTGGGAAAAAAAAATGATAGTGTGTTTTCCACCCAAACCTTCAAAGCTGCTTCGCCTGCCTGCCCCCCTTTGAGTTAGAAAGAAAGCGCCAGCCATCAACGGAGGGAGGGCGAAGGAGGAATCAGCAGCCCCCGCCATCGGTGTGCTGCTAACCAACCCTAACTTCGGTCGAGAAAAAAGCAAAAACTACAGCACACAGTATTCCCGTGTGGTCCCCCACCACAGTACTGACTGCGCCATCACCAGCTTAACTTCGGAGATCAGACGGGATCCGGTGCTTCCTGGTGTGTATGGCCGTAGCTGAAATAAAGAGAACTTGACCGAATGATAAGGTGTCGATGCTACTAGTTGAAAGAAATTACCATGTTCAAATGAGGGCGGTGTACCCAAGCAAGCATACAGGGGAGAGACAGAGGATATACTTTGAAGTATCAAGTCTGGTTGGTAGAATCTGCTTGCATAAAACCCTGGAAAACAGCTAAAATATAAACATATCTACCCCCCCGCGGTGGTAATTTGTCCCGATTTGGAAGAAATCGCCTGAGGTCAAATACTAGGCGTCTTACGCGTAAAACTGCCTAGAAACCATCTTGACGCGTGGGGTTGGCCGCCTGGTGAGTTGGGCGCGTGTCAAGCATGTGTTAAGCACGCATGTAGCCTTTCCCACACCGCGGAAAAATGCGCAGCAGTGAGCCTCAATCGTTCCCACCACGTTCACGCGCGTGCTGCGACGCGTACTTTGGACCGTCTTTAGCCTGGCAAGGTTTCTTACGCACGCATCCGCTGCTGGACTGGGCACAGCGCGCGTCTATGGTACACACCACGTCCCCTGCCCCCTCGCGCGAGCCCCTAACGTACATTCCATCGCGCAAGCCCCTAACATTCATCCTACACGCATGCCCCTAACGTACCTAACGCTCCTCCGCGCGCAAGTTGATGCTGACTAAGCTTTGTTTGCGCGTGTGTTTCGCGTTTTTGGCGCCCTTTTAAGTTTTCCCACGCAATGCGCAGCGTTAAGGAATATTCAGAGGAAACTTGCAAAAGCCAAGGGCCGCTCGCGTTTGCGCAGTAAGGGACGCGTCAAGAAGTATTTAAAGGTGCGTGATGCGAGTTCATCTCCCTGCTGGAGGCGCGCCGCCTCTAGAGGGGAACTTTTACGACAACCCCCTCTCAAACCTCAACAGGAGATGTCGCGCTCCCTTTCCGAATGAGTGGGTGTCCTAATGCGGGATGAATGACTACCGGGCATGGGGTGGTGCACGCACGCACGCACTCTGTAGACCACTTGTAGACCACCTGTAAACCACCTGTAAACCACCTGTAAACCACCTGTAAACCACCTGCAAACCACCTGTAAACCACCTTCAGCTAACCCCTTGCAGTCCCGATTGAGTCACTGTTGATGCCCAAAACGGAAGTTGAAATACCCAAATTGGAAAAAATGATGGACAAGTGGAGGTGCTTAGGGGGATTGTCGACCCCCCCCCCCCCCCCGGTTCACAATCCGTTCACAATTAGTCTAGACTACCCCCTCTTCCTTCTCCTTTGGGAACGTGCATCACCCGTCAGAGGCAGCAGCCCGCCCGGATTTGGATTGCATGATGTACGCGGGGGGGTCTGTCTGTCTGCTTGGGACGCGCTGGGGGTTGGGCCACCCACCACCACCTGGTGACCATTTTTCACAAACCCACGAACCCGCGAACTAGGCCATAAAAGAATCAGAAAAGTCCAAAACGGGTTAAAAAATGACCAAATTGGGATAAAATGTCGTATTTTGTGGGGTAACCGGGACCTGAGGTACTTTTTGAAAACGCGATTCGAAGAGGAGACAAGAGAGACAAGGAGACAAGAGTCGAGGCA
>JAHLKI010000074.1:27500-30000 GCA_025602905.1 Phlyctochytrium arcticum
ATCCTTATTCTCAGCAGACAGACTGAACTCCAGATGATTGCAAAAGCAATGCATCAAAGGTAGAATTCAGTCCAAGCTTGAGCGACAGGAATGACACTACCGGGTACACGTCCATAGGGATTTTCCCACAAGGCGGTCTATCGTCTCTCACATCTCCTTATACATTCACAAGTAATGTATGAAGGGTATTCAAAAGTATTCTTCAAAATACTTAGTTTAAAAAACAGGGTATGACACAATCGATCCGACTTCAAGATTGGTTTTACCCAATTCATTTATCTTTTCTTTTGTGCTTCCCCCATGAAGAAGACGTTTCCCACTTTTGCAAGCGGTGCCGGTACTAGCTACGCAAACGTGGACCCGTTCTCGTTGCCAAACTCTGCCGATTTCCGGCCGCTTCCGTGGGAATTTCCTAAATTTTGCTTTTGTTTATACTCGCGGGCGAGAAATTCCTTGACGCGTCCTTCACGCGTCCTTCACTATGGGAAGGACTCCCCCCTGACCCATCCTAATGGGAAAAGATGGCACCCCCATTGGGAAAAAAAAAACCATTGTGCCTTCCCCTCAACATCCTCACCCTCTCTACATCATCTGACTCTGAGTACACACCCTGGCATACCCTGGCCCATCAACAGGACCGATCTGGCACATGCCTGGGAGATCACTGGTAGCCCATTTGTTGTAGCTTGTTACCTGAAAGTGGTATATGGTTCTCATTGTCCTGACATAGTAAAAAAAAGGGTTGGGAAAAAAAGGGTCCTACGCTGGGAAAAAAAAATGATAGTGTGTTTTCCACCCAAACCTTCAAAGCTGCTTCGCCTGCCTGCCCCCCTTTGAGTTAGAAAGAAAGCGCCAGCCATCAACGGAGGGAGGGCGAAGGAGGAATCAGCAGCCCCCGCCATCGGTGTGCTGCTAACCAACCCTAACTTCGGTCGAGAAAAAAGCAAAAACTACAGCACACAGTATTCCCGTGTGGTCCCCCACCACAGTACTGACTGCGCCATCACCAGCTTAACTTCGGAGATCAGACGGGATCCGGTGCTTCCTGGTGTGTATGGCCGTAGCTGAAATAAAGAGAACTTGACCGAATGATAAGGTGTCGATGCTACTAGTTGAAAGAAATTACCATGTTCAAATGAGGGCGGTGTACCCAAGCAAGCATACAGGGGAGAGACAGAGGATATACTTTGAAGTATCAAGTCTGGTTGGTAGAATCTGCTTGCATAAAACCCTGGAAAACAGCTAAAATATAAACATATCTACCCCCCCGCGGTGGTAATTTGTCCCGATTTGGAAGAAATCGCCTGAGGTCAAATACTAGGCGTCTTACGCGTAAAACTGCCTAGAAACCATCTTGACGCGTGGGGTTGGCCGCCTGGTGAGTTGGGCGCGTGTCAAGCATGTGTTAAGCACGCATGTAGCCTTTCCCACACCGCGGAAAAATGCGCAGCAGTGAGCCTCAATCGTTCCCACCACGTTCACGCGCGTGCTGCGACGCGTACTTTGGACCGTCTTTAGCCTGGCAAGGTTTCTTACGCACGCATCCGCTGCTGGACTGGGCACAGCGCGCGTCTATGGTACACACCACGTCCCCTGCCCCCTCGCGCGAGCCCCTAACGTACATTCCATCGCGCAAGCCCCTAACATTCATCCTACACGCATGCCCCTAACGTACCTAACGCTCCTCCGCGCGCAAGTTGATGCTGACTAAGCTTTGTTTGCGCGTGTGTTTCGCGTTTTTGGCGCCCTTTTAAGTTTTCCCACGCAATGCGCAGCGTTAAGGAATATTCAGAGGAAACTTGCAAAAGCCAAGGGCCGCTCGCGTTTGCGCAGTAAGGGACGCGTCAAGAAGTATTTAAAGGTGCGTGATGCGAGTTCATCTCCCTGCTGGAGGCGCGCCGCCTCTAGAGGGGAACTTTTACGACAACCCCCTCTCAAACCTCAACAGGAGATGTCGCGCTCCCTTTCCGAATGAGTGGGTGTCCTAATGCGGGATGAATGACTACCGGGCATGGGGTGGTGCACGCACGCACGCACTCTGTAGACCACTTGTAGACCACCTGTAAACCACCTGTAAACCACCTGTAAACCACCTGTAAACCACCTGCAAACCACCTGTAAACCACCTTCAGCTAACCCCTTGCAGTCCCGATTGAGTCACTGTTGATGCCCAAAACGGAAGTTGAAATACCCAAATTGGAAAAAATGATGGACAAGTGGAGGTGCTTAGGGGGATTGTCGACCCCCCCCCCCCCCCCGGTTCACAATCCGTTCACAATTAGTCTAGACTACCCCCTCTTCCTTCTCCTTTGGGAACGTGCATCACCCGTCAGAGGCAGCAGCCCGCCCGGATTTGGATTGCATGATGTACGCGGGGGGGTCTGTCTGTCTGCTTGGGACGCGCTGGGGGTTGGGCCACCCACCACCACCTGGTGACCATTTTTCACAAACCCACGAACCCGCGAACTAGGCCATAAAAGAATCAGAAAAGTCCAAAACG
>JAHLKI010000075.1:0-31640 GCA_025602905.1 Phlyctochytrium arcticum
GGTGCAGTAGCTGGTGAGGGGTGAGTGTGACGAAGAATTTGGTGATACCGGCGCTCAATGCGGTCCCAAAGTTGGCAAATTTCAAAACACGTCCCAGGACCACGAGAGTTCCAAATCATCTAATGGGAAGCGCCAGAGAGTATACCCTGAAAGGCGGGAGTCGTTTGGGAGTAGGTCAAGGGTTAGGATGAATGGTGCTTTCAATTCAGCAGTGTGTACAATACATGAACAGTGACAAACTAGAGCTACAAACTAGACTAAAAAGCTAAAAGCTAAAGAAATGAGGTGGAACAACTAAAGTAAGGAAAAAGATGGCGAGAGATGGGAGAACAGGCACTGAGGAATGACTAGGTACGCCGGAAAGTACGCCAGGAAGTATCAGTAATGTTCAGGGACCAAAGCCATATCGATTTTTGATGATTGGGGGCAAAAACGCGACATGGTGAAACCGAGAAATGGTTTTTTCGAAAAAGTAATGAGGTATGTTGTTGTTGGGATGTAGGCAATGTTGTAGAGCGAGGGATTCTGCGTCAGATTGACTTAGGATGTGTTGCTCTATCGGTCTTGTATGAGGTGTTATCGAGAAAGAGGAGGGCGACGCGGAAGATGATGAGAACTTGAAGCCAGACATGTGGGGAGTAGACAGGTGATGCGGGCCATGTCCAGAAACGTGTGGGGAAAGTGTGGTGTCGATTGAGGCCAAAAAGACTATGGGGAGTGTCGAGAAAGGGTGGGGTGCTGCGCAACGGCCCTGCGCAGTACGGCAACATGTACGCGCAATTGCGGATACAAGATCGTATCCGGGCCGTGCGAGAGGTCCAGGGATGTTGGGAGAGTGGTAAAAATGTCGATAGAGGTGAGGGAGGCAACCCAGGTCTTGATATGAGGTTTTTTGCCGAAAGTTGGGGGAGAGGTGACGAAGGGTGATAGTGAAGACAATGAAGATGGGGAGCCGGGACGCCGAGGTAATGGCGGTTGGTGCGGGAAACAATGCCAAAGGTGTGGTGCAATTTGCAGCCGGAACAGACAACTTTCACTTAGGCCAAATGGTCAAACTTCATCCCAGCAAAAGAAACGCAACAATTTCGAGAAAAGACATGTCGTGAGCATTGCAAAACCAAAAGTGACGCCGGAGGGTGCAGCGATGCCAGGCCTACTATCCCAAGGCACCAAAGGGGTGGACAAAACAAGGCGGACGTCGTGCGTGCAAAAATGCGGTATGTGCCGAAATTCTTGAGGGGGGGTACCATAGGTAGAGAGAGGGTAGAGACAACTGCACCGGGGGGGTCTGTGTCGTGGAGGGTTGGTGGGGAGCATGTCGGTGGGTGGGTGGTCCAAATATCGGAGCAATCGGACGGATTCCACCTAAGTGGAGTGGTCCAGATTGGTGTGGGAGAAAATGTGCGCAAACCAGTTTTTGCGACATGTCGAGAGCAATTCAAACCCCAAGCGCAAGGCAGGTAGGCCAGAGCGAGGGGAATGTTTGCGGGGGTGTTGGGGGTGTCGAAAGATGAGGTATCCGTGGCCAGGGAACTGATATGAGGGATTTGACGAAAAGGTACACAGGCATGACCGATGGTATTTTGAAGATGACCAAGATGATGGGACAGGGGCCTGAGGGAGGGGTAGTTGGTGAGGGGAGTGTGGCTGAAGGTGTGCGCGAAATTTGAGGTCAAACTGAGAGAAATTAATTAGACAGAGTGGTCAACGACGGCAGGTAGTGGGAAACCGCGGTAAATGCGCAATGGGCAAGAATGAAGACCGAAGTCAACAAGACACCCCGCATTTGCACGACAACACCAGGGAGCATGACGGGAGTGGTAGCAGACGTTGTTCTCAAGGCAGCTTGCTGCCTCCCGAAAAGTTGACGAAAATTTCGTTGGGGCCCCGACTGGATGGCTATCTTGACGAATATGGACAGGAGACCTCCCAAAACTCTTGCGGGGACGCCGGACGGGTAGAAGATGGTGTAGTAAACGAATCAGGGGGATCACAGTCGTTTTTCCTAGTGGTGGTGTCGAGACAGCAGGCGGGAAAATTTCCCATGCCCCAAGCACTTAAGCGAAAACGCTCACCAGGGGTCCAATCGTTCCAACACTTGCACAGACCATGAGGGGATCTTTGCTGAGAGTGACTACGGAGCCGGAACCGAAGTTCCAGAGGCAGAAACCAAAGGGAGCGCAAGTGGTACGGGGTCCAGACGAGGGTGTGGTGAATTTGGCGAGGGGTGGCGAGAGGGGACTGCATCTTTTACCAAAAATCGGGACCATGTCGGAGATGGTATGGTGCAAGTATAGGTGTGTTCCGAAAGAGTTTGCATAATGGCCGAGACAAATATTCAAAATGGCAGAGTTTTGGCAGCACCCGTCCATATAGACAAACAATAGGCCAAGGCCTCACACTATGCACCAGACGGTTGGGATGGTCCAGACGCATTAAGGCGAGGAGCATTTGGTGTACTAGCTGATGGGGGGTGAGTGTGACGGAGGAATGGTGATACAGGCAGTCAAATCGGTCCCAAATTTGGCAAATTTCCAAAGACATCCGACGACCACGAGAGTTCCAAATCATCTAATGGGATGCACCAAAGAGTATACCCTGAAAGCCAGAAGTCGTTTGGGAGTAGGTCAATTAGAGGGATTTTCAAAAAGACACGACGATCGGGTGACACTTAGCCAAAAAGACAGCGCGCGGCATATCCAGTAATCGAAACGAGTTCAAACTTGAGCCAGAGGTGTGGGAGAGTGTTATGGAGGGATGAGTGGAGGAGTGGGGGGCCGCTGCCAACGTCCGGGGGAGTGTGGATTGGTCAAGGAGCTGGCGCGCAATGCGCGCCCGCCGATCCGGGATGATCGACGTTAAAGTTGAGCAGGGGACGTAGCAGGGCAGGGGGTGGTTGGGGATAGTGTTGCCGAGGCTTGAGTGGAGGAGTGGGGTGTGTTGGTGGTTGACGAGAGTTGGTAATGGACATTAATGTTGCTGAAATGGTGGAAACTTGAACGCTTGCTTGTTGGAAATGGTGCTGACATAATCATCGGCAGAGGCGAAATTTGAGAACGAGCAAAATCGGCGAGGGGATGGCGAAGACATTTAAGACGAGGAAGAGACCGCGGAGGGCACCACCGGCGCAGGAGCAGGCGCTGACGGTAGAGATGGTTGTGGTAGTGCGGGTGGTGGTCGATTCAATGCTTTCTTTTCTTCTTCGTCGCCCCAATCTTCGGCAAATAACTCGAGGTAAACAATCTTCAAAAGATGCGCGAACAAATAACCATCCCCATGGTTCAATGCCGCATCCAATGCCGAGTAAAGCTCTCCGTCCAGGTTATTCAAATGCATGCGCTGTTTGTCGAAAGTAATCCACGTGTCCAGTTGCGACCATTCCGGTAGTTGTTCAAACCCGCTCACGCAATTGATAACACACCGGCGATTGGCAGAGCCATGGCAAACACCGCACCGTTTCCCAACCAGTAGGGTGTTCTCTCTCCAATGCAATGCCCAAGCGCGCAGAGTGAAAGGCTTGATCCAAAAGACTCGGTCGATGTAGGTGAGGGGGCGTCTGTTCAAAATGTACGCGGGCAGTTGAGCTCCCGGGCCGACTTGACCAACCCGGCGCCGTACGATGTCCAGAACACCTTTCTTGCGGATCCAGGATTTCCAACCAATGCGGGGACGTTCCCCGTTATGCAGATCAACCACACCGACATCAGCCATCCAGGCATAGATCTCCTCAGGTCTCCGCAAGCAGCGAGGTAAAATGGCATTAGTCGAAAGCTCGGACACACCGGGATTGGTGACAGAGTGCAGATGGAAAAGTGGGTTCGTGCGAGGCATCCGGTCGAGGTGAAGGTAATATGATCCAACCATCGCCATGGCGCGGTGGTCCCAATGACCTAGCGCTGTCATACTTTCATGGAGACCGCGAGGAGCCAGACGGCCAAAGATCCATTCAATACCCCGGATATGGAGCTTCTCCAATTCTTCGCGCATCTTTTTTCTCACCGGATCGAACTCACTCCAGACCCAGAACGGAGGCAGACCGTACTCAGTATGCGAGCGGACAAATGTCTTATAGAGAGTGAGGCGAACGTTTTCAGACCAAAGATCGCCGCTCAGTGTTAGAGCTTTTAACATTTTGTCAGCTTTGCTTGCGCGAACTGCCAAGTGTTCTGTCCAAATAATGCCACGAGAGGAGGTGGGGAAGCCAAGGTATCGGTAAGACGGGACGTTAGGAACTGCCTTACCCGCCAAAGACAGAACCGGTGGCCCATCCGTTCCGAAATCCCCTTTCCAGACAATGCCACACTTTTGATTATTGAACTGCATGTCGTTGAGCGTTGCCCACGCCGAACAGACATCCAGAAACATCTGCGCTTCGGCGATGTTGAGTGGTTGTAGTTTAATATCATCAGCATATCCCAGAATGGGTGGAAACTTGCGGGATCCCCAGTCCGTGAAGGTATTAATGCCCGTGATAAGGGAATCAATGAAAACATTAAAAAGCATTGGCGACAGAATGGAACCTTGAAAAAGACCACACTCCCGCTCGAGAGGGTCAGTCAAGATACCATTGACAACAAAACGCGACATCGGCCTTCGGCACATTAGACTTGAAATGAGGGACAAAGCCCATACACCGGCCCCCGCTTGCTCGGCTCTTTCCAAAATCAAATGATGTCGCACTCGGTCGTACGCGGCTTTGAGGTCCAAGTAAATCGAGATATCCGCCCCCAAGCGGATACTCTCATCACTGACCAATGCCTGCGTCGTCGCCGCATGTCTTGACCGAAAACCACCTTGGCCTGGATGGACCGCAGTCCAATCCTCCGTTTGCCAAACGGACAGGACCCGACGTTCAAACAAGCGACGAAGTACAGGAGTATTTGCGATAGGACGGGTATCGGAAGGATCCACAGTATCCCCCGACACCTTTGCCAAAAGCGATACCGTCGATTCATTCCAGCATACAGGTGTAGTCCCCAGTCGGACACACAAGTAAAATAGCATTGATAGATGCGCCGCAAACAGTTTGCTTTCAGTCATCGTTTTCAAAAGGACAGGCGGGACGCTATCCGGACCAGTGCTTTTCCCCGAAGGGTACTCGCTGATTACTCTGGCTATGGGTTCCCAATCACTGATCCGCCCTGCCATGGTCTCGGCCTCCAAATCATATTGTTCCGTGCAATATGGTGGGAGAGGGGGATTAGGTGATGGGCTGGCAAAAATTTGTGCATAATGATTGGAGACCGCATCCAAAGCCGAAACTGTAGGATCGCTCGACCCGATACGAGGCTGTTTGCCCCGCATACTTCTCTTGAACAGACGGGTAGCGGTATTAACATCATTGAGCAAGCGAAGCCCTTCTTGAATTTTGTCGGGACGCTTTTGAGCCTCCGCTGGTATATACGATCCAAGGACGCGGTCGCCCACTTCAAATAGCCAAACCGCGAGCGCTTCCCCGACAAAATCAACAATTTCTTGCCGCTCGGTCAAAGAAAACTTCAAGCCGTCTGTTTTCAAACGAGAAAGAGCATGTGAGAGTTGCAATTCATCCCGCTCATACTCTCTAATCAGCTTCTCCCGAATGCGTTCGTCTGAAAGATACTTTGTAAACAAACGGCGCGTTGGCTCATTTTCGGCGGCAGAAGGAGTAGTAGGAGAAGACTCATCAGGACGTCGCCAGACAATGTGCATCAAATCGTGGTCCGATTCAAACGGACTAGCAAGGTACTGCCAGTCCAAATCAATATCGGCCGCCAGAACATGGTCCACTCGACTGATACCACTGGACGCCGGCACCAGCCGCAGACTACGCCTTGACGCTGCCGTCCAGAACGTCTTGGCACGCGGAGCGGGATGATTATTAAACTTGGAGGAATCACCAGTCCGGACACCCAATCGGACGTTGAAGTCACCAATGATGGCAACGGGAGGGGGAGTGGAAGATGGCGAGAGAATGGAAGCTACTTGGGACTCGGGTAGCGACGGAGGAAGATAGACGAAATGGAAGGGAGTGTTGAAAAGGGATATCGTGAGGGAGTGTGTTGTTTTTTTGGTGAAATTGATATGAGGTTGTAAGCGGGGGTGGACGAGGGAGAGGAGACCGCCATTCTGATGGCCCGTGGTGCGAGGGGTTGAAGGATAGAACGACCACCACTGGGAGTAAGGATGGGATGTGATGTAGGACCAGTCCATAAACCAGGTCTCGGCTACAATGATAATGTCGTAAGTGTTTTTTTCTATGAGGTCAATCAGGATGTGGAACTTGTTTCCATCCAACCCATGTGCGTTAATATATCCGATGGTTGTGTCAATCATTCACCGTCAGAGTAGTCTTCGGCATCAACCCCAATGTCAGACGTCTCCGCGGCCATAATAGCTGCGAGATGCTCTGACTCTGAGCCAGACAACGACAATGGTACCTCATTGCGTTGCTGCTTGGACATGACTTCCTTCCGCCAGTCTTCAAAGTACTCTTTGGCATACTCACTGGTTGATCTTTCAACCACTCCGTCTGCTCTTTGGAGGAACAATTTGACCACATCGCCGCGCGATCCTCCTTGGGAGTTACCTGGAACCGACGCCGGTGATAATGGATCAAACGTTCCATCGACAATAAATTGAAGACGTGCCATGTGCATTTCAAAAGCTCGCTGGTAATGCGCATCAAGCAACACTTCCAAAGTCGTTCCAACCCAAGACAGGTTGTGGATTTTTAGGAGGCGGACATGGAAAGCATACATTGCTTTCTTCACCTTGCTGAATGGCAGACGAGGAAAGTTGGAAATATACACTCGCTTCAAACCATGTCGGGTCATTTGCTCTGGTTCACGCTGACTACCCTAACCCTAAAAGACGTTGGCAGCGGCCCCCCACTCCTCCACTCATCCCTCCATAACACTCTCCCACACCTCTGGCTCAAGTTTGAACTCGTTTCGATTACTGGATATGCCGCGCGCTGTCTTTTTGGCTAAGTGTCACCCGATCGTCGTGTCTTTTTGAAAATCCCTCTAATTGACCTACTCCCAAACGACTTCTGGCTTTCAGGGTATACTCTTTGGTGCATCCCATTAGATGATTTGGAACTCTCGTGGTCGTCGGATGTCTTTGGAAATTTGCCAAATTTGGGACCGATTTGACTGCCTGTATCACCATTCCTCCGTCACACTCACCCCCCATCAGCTAGTACACCAAATGCTCCTCGCCTTAATGCGTCTGGACCATCCCAACCGTCTGGTGCATAGTGTGAGGCCTTGGCCTATTGTTTGTCTATATGGACGGGTGCTGCCAAAACTCTGCCATTTTGAATATTTGTCTCGGCCATTATGCAAACTCTTTCGGAACACACCTATACTTGCACCATACCATCTCCGACATGGTCCCGATTTTTGGTAAAAGATGCAGTCCCCTCTCGCCACCCCTCGCCAAATTCACCACACCCTCGTCTGGACCCCGTACCACTTGCGCTCCCTTTGGTTTCTGCCTCTGGAACTTCGGTTCCGGCTCCGTAGTCACTCTCAGCAAAGATCCCCTCATGGTCTGTGCAAGTGTTGGAACGATTGGACCCCTGGTGAGCGTTTTCGCTTAAGTGCTTGGGGCATGGGAAATTTTCCCGCCTGCTGTCTCGACACCACCACTAGGAAAAACGACTGTGATCCCCCTGATTCGTTTACCACACCATCTTCTACCCGTCCGGCGTCCCCGCAAGAGTTTTGGGAGGTCTCCTGTCCATATTCGTCAAGATAGCCATCCAGTCGGGGCCCCAACGAAATTTTCGTCAACTTTTCGGGAGGCAGCAAGCTGCCTTGAGAACAACGTCTGCTACCACTCCCGTCATGCTCCCTGGTGTTGTCGTGCAAATGCGGGGTGTCTTGTTGACTTCGGTCTTCATTCTTGCCCATTGCGCATTTACCGCGGTTTCCCACTACCTGCCGTCGTTGACCACTCTGTCTAATTAATTTCTCTCAGTTTGACCTCAAATTTCGCGCACACCTTCAGCCACACTCCCCTCACCAACTACCCCTCCCTCAGGCCCCTGTCCCATCATCTTGGTCATCTTCAAAATACCATCGGTCATGCCTGTGTACCTTTTCGTCAAATCCCTCATATCAGTTCCCTGGCCACGGATACCTCATCTTTCGACACCCCCAACACCCCCGCAAACATTCCCCTCGCTCTGGCCTACCTGCCTTGCGCTTGGGGTTTGAATTGCTCTCGACATGTCGCAAAAACTGGTTTGCGCACATTTTCTCCCACACCAATCTGGACCACTCCACTTAGGTGGAATCCGTCCGATTGCTCCGATATTTGGACCACCCACCCACCGACATGCTCCCCACCAACCCTCCACGACACAGACCCCCCCGGTGCAGTTGTCTCTACCCTCTCTCTACCTATGGTACCCCCCCTCAAGAATTTCGGCACATACCGCATTTTTGCACGCACGACGTCCGCCTTGTTTTGTCCACCCCTTTGGTGCCTTGGGATAGTAGGCCTGGCATCGCTGCACCCTCCGGCGTCACTTTTGGTTTTGCAATGCTCACGACATGTCTTTTCTCGAAATTGTTGCGTTTCTTTTGCTGGGATGAAGTTTGACCATTTGGCCTAAGTGAAAGTTGTCTGTTCCGGCTGCAAATTGCACCACACCTTTGGCATTGTTTCCCGCACCAACCGCCATTACCTCGGCGTCCCGGCTCCCCATCTTCATTGTCTTCACTATCACCCTTCGTCACCTCTCCCCCAACTTTCGGCAAAAAACCTCATATCAAGACCTGGGTTGCCTCCCTCACCTCTATCGACATTTTTACCACTCTCCCAACATCCCTGGACCTCTCGCACGGCCCGGATACGATCTTGTATCCGCAATTGCGCGTACATGTTGCCGTACTGCGCAGGGCCGTGGCGCAGCACCCCACCCTTTCTCGACACTCCCCATAGTCTTTTTGGCCTCAATCGACACCACACTTTCCCCACACGTTTCTGGACATGGCCCGCATCACCTGTCTACTCCCCACATGTCTGGCTTCAAGTTCTCATCATCTTCCGCGTCGCCCTCCTCTTTCTCGATAACACCTCATACAAGACCGATAGAGCAACACATCCTAAGTCAATCTGACGCAGAATCCCTCGCTCTACAACATTGCCTACATCCCAACAACAACATACCTCATTACTTTTTCGAAAAAACCATTTCTCGGTTTCACCATGTCGCGTTTTTGCCCCCAATCATCAAAAATCGATATGGCTTTGGTCCCTGAACATTACTGATACTTCCTGGCGTACTTTCCGGCGTACCTAGTCATTCCTCAGTGCCTGTTCTCCCATCTCTCGCCATCTTTTTCCTTACTTTAGTTGTTCCACCTCATTTCTTTAGCTTTTAGCTTTTTAGTCTAGTTTGTAGCTCTAGTTTGTCACTGTTCATGTATTGTACACACTGCTGAATTGAAAGCACCATTCATCCTAACCCTAAGACGCAAATTGATGGCGAGACCATGGGGGACTTGAGGCACAGGTCCACCAGGTCAGCGCTTTGGGGTATAAATGCGAGTGGCGCCTCTTTGCGCTACATGATGTTCGCGATGTCGATTGCTCCTTCGTCCCACCACCACACTTCAGGCTTGTACGCGGATTACGGCTCAAATGTTTTGGGTGCCGCCGCCGTGAGTCAGGTCAACGGCGGGTTTGTCGCTCCGACACTCACAGCCCCTTGCTCCATTCCCGTGAACACCACTTTTGCCGGGACTCCGGTCAACTGGACAGCTGCTGACTGCATTGACCCGTACGCCCTTTACATCAACGACACGTCAGCCCCGTCCACTTTGGCGTTCTATGACTCAATCACTAGCATCCCTGCAACCAGATCCCAGTACCCAACAATTACCTTGGGGGCGTGGACTATAAAAGAGTATTTTGCTGCCATGCTGGCGATGGTCTGCCCGTTCCCTATCGTCCAGACGGGCTTCTACGTGAACACAAAATACACTGAGGGTGCCGCTCATTTCCTGATCCTCGCCCTCAAACACTTGTGTTTGACGACAGTCGAGGGCGTACAGAATTTGAACGTCGTTGTCACTGGCATGTTTGCCACAGCCCCACCCCCCGTCGGAGTTGCTGCTGTCTTATGCCCAGGCTTGAGTTTGGGTGATGCCGCCACTCAAAATTACGCCTCCAACACCCCGCTGCTCGTCAACACGTCATCCGCTACCGCCGCCACCGCGGTCGGCTATTCCCTGCGAGAGATCGTTTACTCATGGTGGGCCCCCACTACAGCGGCTGGAAACTTCAATTCCCACAACTACATTGTCGTCATGCGTATCTTCACTGAGTATATTGTGCCACGTTTCGACTTGAAGGACACACCTGCACAGGTCGATCCGTTAGGCTTGATCAGGAACAAAGGTGCGCAGTGGATCAGCACTTCCACACTAGCAACTCTCTGGTCTGAAAGAATGCGTGCTGCTAACGGCATGACTGCTGATACCTCCCAACTTGAATGGAACGTCTTCTTGATACCAGCCTTAGACTATCATGTCCTGTCAGATACAGTATGTTCCTGGGTTTAGTTGCGACCACGGGGCGCGCCGAAGAGCAGGTGCCTTTTGACGCTCTGGGCATGGTGATGACTACCGCAGCGAGGGAGTTGATGGCGGCTAACCAACTGGCCCATTTGAACCTGGGCATAAGCGCCGGTGACCTTCAGTCTGCGTCACGCGGCACGTCGAGTCAATCGTACTACTGGAGGCTGTACTTCACCTACGACACACAGAAGTACACCAGCGAATGGGCGGGTTACAAGCAACGAGTGCTAGCTAACGCCGTAGGGTATTCTCTCCCCAAGGACTCAATGTCTCGCGACATATTTGATGGCATATGGATCAAAGCGATAGCTGAAGGGATAGCGCTTGACACCACTGTCCAATACGCCCAACTTCCTTCGTGCCATTTGACCGTGGGCCAATTGTGTTCAGTCTTAAACGTAAGGCTCGCTGAATTGCTGCTCCCGACTCCGGGCGAAAACCTCCAGCTCACGCTATCCTCGGAAGCACCCCCCAGATTCGTTGAGGTTGACATTGCCGGTGTCCTGCACCTCACCATGGTAACTGATGGCTTCTCAGGCAACAGAGGTGCCCTTGGCTCCAAGACCTTTTGGAAACTGATGAACTACTTCAATTGGACTGACGATGTAGCGGGCGTTGCCAACGCTCCCCCGCCCTACATGTCCCCCTTCTCTCAGAAGCGAGCTGTAACGTCAAAATCAAGCTGCGGCCGCATATTCGCAGATGACGGTGTCACTAGTGTCGTACAAGCATCGTTGGGCACTCCACTCCTCGAGCGGAAGATACTTGAAGGCCAGACTATTAAAGCCATGCAGTACTTCATACCCAAGGGGTTTGCCAACCAAGTGCTCATGTTGCAGCGGGGAGGCCTTTTCTCCACCATGGGCTGGGCCTACACCCCCACTGCCAAGAACGTGCTATGTGCTATCTCTCCGATAGCGAATGATGCTGATTGGATTTCCATACTACCGACCTTTTCTGATAGCGTTGAAGCTCCAGATATCTCCGCTGCTAAAGCGATTGACACGCAAACCATTGATCTGAAGTCCTCCGGTTCCCCGGCAGCAGGGGACGGACAACAATGATCAACAACATCGTCGGCCCGATCTGGGCCCACAGCGCGAAGTACCCGTCCTCTTGCGGTGACTTCATAACGCGCAGTAGCGTTGATGCTACATTAACGAGTTAGCAAAGTTGCGGGAAGAGAACAACAAATTGCGGCAACGCAATTCTTACCTCGAGACCACCGTGAACAACTTGAAGAAGACACTGGCCGATATGGCGAAGAACCTGAAGGAGCACGTAGCCGACGGAATGATAGATGTGCGAAAGTCTTTGGCCGAGGAGATGGCGGCGATGTTTGCCAAACAATCCAGAGGCCACAGTCAAGTCGGTGCAGCGAGCGAAGCAAGTCAAGTGGAAAACAAGCAAAAGCCGAAAAAGAAGACGGGTGGAAAGCAAGCCAGCGCGAGACCCCAGCAATTGCCAGCAACCCCTCCCCCAGCCACAAGCAACGCGCCACAAGTTATGACACGCGTCCCAAGTCAACCACCTCCCGTGCCTGCGCCGCCGACTAAGCAGAAGGATTTACCGCGGGTAAACCCACAACGCCGTGCTTGTATCAAAAAAGCCGCTCAGCAGACCACACCCAACGCCGCGATGGAAGCTTTGCGTATGACAACTCAGAAGCCGGCTGAATTGTCGACGCCCAATGCTATCCCAATTCCAATGCTCGAGGCCGATGGCTGGACAATAGCCAGTTCGCCTAAAAAAACTCGAGCATTTCGAAATGTCGTTGTCCCCAAAAATGAAAATGGTAGCCAGCCGTCTTTTGCGGACATTGCCAAGAGGTTCCGGGATGAGAAAACCCAGGAAGATGTCCGGGTTGGTTTGGCCATGTTGGAACAAGAGCGTGCGGCGGCTCTTCAAGCCAGAAGTCGTATGCAGGGTCAGAGAGAGCCAGAGCAAATGGCCCGTCATGGTCTGAAGCGGGTGTATATCTCCAATTTCCCTCGTATGCCGTTCGGCAAGGTTAAGCGAGCCATGTTTCAATTCCATGTCCGCCTGCTCAAGATCCATAACTTGTCGTGGATCGGAACGACATTGGAAGTCTTGCTGGATGCCCACTACCAGCGAGCATTTGAAATGCATATGGCCCGTCTCCAATTTATTGTTGACGGTGAGTTTGATCCATTGTCGCCGGCATCGGCGCCGCGTGGTTCCCAAAGAAGACCCCGTGGGGATGTGGTTGGACAGTTCCTCCAAAGAGCGGATGGTATTGTCGAAGGGTCCACTAGCGATTTGGCCAGAGTCTACTTTGATGATTGGCGTCAAGAGGTTATATCCAAACAGCACCACAATGAGGTACCATTGGCGGTGTCGGGCGCTGATCAACTTGCGGCCATTATGGCCGAGGATGCGTCCGATATGGAGTATGATGGAGAAGACCACTCCGACCTCGAATGATTGACACAACCATTGGTTATATTAACGCACATGGATTGGACGCAAACAAGTTCCAAATCCTAATTGACCTCATAGAAAAAAACCTTTACGACATCATCATAGTAGCCGAGACATGGTTTATGGACTGGGCCTATATCACCGCACATCCCTATTCCCAGTGGTGGTCCTTTTACCCTTCCACCCCACGCACCACGGGCCACCAGAATGGCGGTCTCCTCTCCCTGGTCCATCCTCGACTTCAACCTCATATTAATTTTACCGCAAAAACCACCCATTCCCTGACGATTTCCCTATTCAACACTCCCTTCCACTTCGTCTATCTTCCGCCGTCGCTACCAGAATCTCAAGTAGCGGCCCTTCTCTCGCCACCTTCAAATCCCCCACCGGTTGCCGTTATTGGTGACTTCAATGTCCGTTTGGGTGTTCGGACCGGCGATTCCATCAAGTTCAACAACCATCCCGCCCCTCGTGCCAAGTCCTTTTGGACGGCTGCGTCTCGGCGTAGTTTGCGGCTGGTACCAGCATCCAGTGGTATTAGTCGGGTTGACCATATACTGGCCGCGGATATTGATTTGGATTGGCAGTACCTTGCTAGTCCGATTGAGTCCGATCATGATCTGATGCATATTGTTTGGCACCGTCCCGCCAATGCTCCTACTACTTCTCCCGAAACTCCAATTGAGCCCACCCGCCGTTTGTTTACCAAGTACCTTTCAGACGAGCGTATCCGGGAAAAGTTGATTGGAGAGTATGACCGGGATGAATTGCAACTGTCATTTGCCCTTACCCGCCTGAAAGCTGATGGTCTCAAGTTCTCTTTGGCTGAGCGACAAGAAGTTATTGATTTTGTCGGCGAAGCGCTGGCATTTTGGCTATTTGAAATTGGCGACCGCGTTCTCGGCTCGTATATTCCAGCGGAGGCGAAAAAACGTCCCGACAAGCTCCAAGAAGGCGTCCGCTTGCTGAATGATGTGAACACCGCTACTCGTCTTTTTAAGAGAAGTATGCGGGGCAAGCAGCCTCGAATTGGTTCAAGCGATCCAACTGTCTCGGCGGTGGATGCGGTCTCCAACCATTATGCACAAATATTCGCAAGTCCATCTCCTAATCCGCCGCTTCCTCCATATTGCACGGAACAATATGATTTGGAAGCGGAGACCATGGCAGGTCGGATTAGTGAGTGGGATCCTATAGCCAGAGTCATCCGTGAGTACCCCTCGGGGAAAAGCACCGGTCCTGATAGTGTCCCGCCTCTTCTTTTGAAGACGATGACCGAGAGCAAATTGTTTGCGGCGCACTTGTCGATGCTTTTTTTCTTGTGTGTCCGATTGGGGACTACACCGGTATGCTGGAATGCATCAACGGTGTCGCTGCTGGCCAAGGTTTCGGGGGATACAGTTGATCCGTCTGATACCCGTCCTATTGCCAACACCCCTGTCCTCCGCCGATTATTTGAAAGACGGGTTTTGTCAGTCTGGCAAATGGAAGATTGGACGGCAGTCCATCCTGGCCAAGGCGGCTTCAGGTCCCGGCATGCGGCCACGACGCAAGCTCTGGTTAGTAATGAAAGTATCCGTTTGGGGGCGGATATTTCCATCTATCTGGACTTGAAAGCTGCTTATGATCGAGTGCGGCATCATTTGATTCTGGAGCGTGCCGAGCAAGCGGGTGCCGGCATTTGGGCACTGTCCTTAATATCCAGTCTGATGTGCCGACGGCCATCGTCGCGCTTTGTTGTTAATGGTATCTTGACCGACCCACTTGAGCGGGAGTGTGGTCTTTTCCAAGGTTCCATATTGTCGCCGCTTCTGTTTAATGTCTTTATCGACCCATTGATAACGGGGATCAATGCCTTCACGGACTGGGGAGTCCGCAAGTTCCCCCCGATCTTGGGTTATGCCGATGACATTAAACTGCAACCGCTGGATATTGCTGAAGCACAAATGTTTCTCGATGTCTGTTCGGCGTGGGCGACGCTGAACGACATGAAGTTTAACAACAAGAAATGCGGCATTTGTTGGAAAGGGGATTTCGGGACGGATGGGCCGCCTGTACTGTCTCTGTCGGGGGAGCCAGTGCCAAATGTCCAGTCCTACCGTTACCTCGGTTTCCCAACGTCTGCGCGCGGCATCATTTGGACAGAGCATCTGTCTGTCCGTGCGAGCAAGGCCGATAAAATGTTAAAAGCCTTGACCTTCAGCGGCGATCTCTGGTCCGAAAACGTCCGGCTCACTCTCTATAAGACATTTGTTCGGTCCCATACGGACTATGGCCTTCCTCCTTTCTGGATCTGGAGTGAACATGACTCCGGACGGAAGAAGCTTCGGGAGGAACTTGAGAAGCTTCATGTTCGCGGGATTGAATGGATGTTTGGACGGCTTGCGCCGCGCGGCCTGCATGAAAGTATGACTGCACTCGGTCATTGGGATCACCGGGCCGTCACGATGATTGGTTCATATTATCTTCATCTGGACCGTATGCCGCGGACAAACCCTTTGTTCCATCTTCCCTCGATTACCAATCCCGGGGTGTCCGAGCTCTCCATCAATGCCATCTTACCGCGGTGCATGCGGAAGCCCGAGGAGATTAGTGCCTGGATGGCTGATGTTGGCGTAGTTGATCTGAACAGCGGTGAACGCCCGAGGATCGGCTGGAAATCCTGGATGCGCAAGAAAGGTGTTATGGACATTGTACGGCGCCGTACTGGTCAACTCGGTATGGGGGCTCAATTACCTGCCTACATTTTGAACAGACGCCCTCTCACGTATATCGACCGCGTTTTCTGGATCAAGCCTTTCAGTCTCCGCCCGTGGGCATTGCATTGGAGAGAGAATACATTGCTTGTGGGGAAACGCTGCGGTGTTTGTCATGGATCTTCCAACCGCCGATGCATTATCAACTGTGTTAGCGGCTTTGACCAGCTACCGGAGTGGCCGCAACTGGAGACATGGATTACTTTTGACAAACAACGACTTCATCTGAACAATCTGGATGGAGAGCTCTATTCGGCATTGGATGCGGCACTGAATCATGGGGATGGTTACATCTTTGCCCATCTACTGAAGATTGTCTATTTCGAGCTTTTTGCCGACGACTGGGGGGATGCCGAGGAAAAACAAGCATTGACTCGACCACCTCCCGCATTGCCACAACCCTCTTTACCGTCAGCGCCTGCTCCTGCGCCGGGTGTGCCTCCCGCGGTGTCGTCCTCGTCTTAAGTGTCTTCACCGTCCGCTCGCCGATTCTGCCAAACTTCGAATTTTGGGATTTCCGCGGATCACGTCAGCAAGATCTCAACCAACAAGCGAGCGAGCTCAAATTCAAGTTTCCACTATTACAGCAACATTAACCACCACTACTCTCTCCCGACAACACCCACATACTTCACTCCTCCACTCAACCCTCCGCAACACCTTCCCCACCCGCCCTGCCACGTCCCTTGGTCAACTTTAACGCCGATCATCCCCGATCGGCGGGCGCGCATTGCGTGCCGGCTCCTTGACCAATACACACTCCCCCGGACGTTGGCAGCGGCTCCCCACTCCTCCATCAATCCCTCCGCCACCCTCTTTTACACCTCTGGTCCAAGTTTCAACTAGTTTGAATTACTAGATATGCCGCGCGCTGTCTTTCGGCTAAGTGTCACCCGGTCGTCGTGTCTCTTTGAAAATTCTTCTAATTGACCTCTTCCCAAACAACTCCCGCCTTTCAGGGCTTACTCTTTGGTGGTTATTAACCCCGTCTGGCTAGCATCTTACCCATCCCCTCGAGTGTCCCAAACAGTTTGGCGTGCGTGCGCGCACTTCTGGTTTTCGAATGCCGCGGAATGTCGGGAAAAATGGTCCGTTACATTCTTCCCCCACACCAGCAGTACTAGTTTTCCTTACCAAAAGTGCCCCGAATGGCGTGATACTCGGCCCACTCAATCCTCGCGATGGTCCCTACCAGCACACGGTATCCCGGCTCCCCTCGTCAACATTCTCGCCAGTCAAGTCCAGTGGTCGGTACCCCCAGCATAAGTTTCGATATTTTTTGGGCGGCAGCAAAGCTGCCGTGAAGATAACGTCTGCATCCACTCCCGGCATGCTCCCCGATGTTAAGTTGCCTGTGCTGGTGTTTTGTGGACCTCGGTCTTCATTTTTGCCCAGCAGCCCGTTCGCCGCGACTTCCCTCTACCTGACGCCCTGGACGACGCCGTGTCCTGGATTTTGGTCGGCTTCACCCCCCCGTTTGCCACCATCTTTAGCCACACTCTCTCCATCAAGTATTCATCACTCAGGCCTCTGTCCCTCATCCTGGTCACTTTCCCAACACCATCGGTCATGCCTATTTACCCTCTCGTCAACTACCTCATATCGGCCCTGGGAATGCCAATGGCAGCTCGCTCGTCATCACCAACACCCTCGCAAACGCCCCCCTCACTCTGGCATACGTGCCGTGAGTTTGGGGTTTGAATTGCGCGCGAGATGTTGCTTCCACCGCCGCGCTCCCATTTTTCCCACACCCTACTGGACCTCATCAATTAGAAGAAAACTCTCCGATCTGCCTGAACCTTGGACTACACACACTCCGACTCGCCCCCCACCAACGCTCCAAGTGTCAGACCCCCCCGGATCATCTTACGACATCCTCTCTTCACCCACGGCACCCCTTCTTAACATTTTCGACAAAAAACCTCATTCTCCCACGGACGCCGCCAGGCCGCCATTCTCCATGCCTCTGGTACCCTAGACTAGTAGCGCCGGCACCGCTGCCCTGCTATGCGTCACTTTTGGGTCCGAATTCTCAGGACATGTCGTTTTCCGCGCTGGCCGCGATTTTCTTGATGGGATGGCAGTGTATGACTTGAATTTGTCAAATGCTGTCGGTTCCCGCCCATCTTTTCACCATCCGTGCTCCGACACTTCCGTCACCATTGACCAACGTCACAGGCCCCCGGCTCGCCATCTTTGCCATTTTTACTATACCCCCTCGTCACCTCTCCCCAACTTTTCGGCAAAAACCTCATATCTCGCTCTGGGTCGCCGCCCTCACCTCTATCGACATCCTCAACACTCGCCCGACATCCCTGGACCCCTCGCACGGCCCGGATACGACCTTGTATCCGCAATTGCGCGTACATGTCGCCGTACTGCGCAGGGCCGTTGCGCAGCACCCCCTCCTCCAGCACCACTCTACATAGTCCTTTTGACCTCAATCGACTCCATCTTTTCACCACACGTTCATGGACATACCCCGCATCAACTGTCCACTCCCCATACGTCTGGCATCAAGATTTCCCCACCTCCCGCATCACCTTCCGTTTTGATGATAGGACCTCATCCAAGATCGATAGAGCAGTATACTCTAAGTCATTCTGACGCAGAATCACTCGCTCTACAAGACTACCTATCTCCCGTTGACACCTTTTCTCAGTACTTTTTCGACAAATCAACATCTCGGTTTCACCATTTTCTTTTTTTGCCCTCAATCACCAAAAATTGATATGGCTATGTTCCCTGACCATTACTGACTCTTCCTGGCGTACTTTCCGGCGTACCTAGTCATCCATTAGCCTCAGTTCTCCACTCTTTCGCCTTCTTTTCTCTACTTTAGTTATTTTACCTCATTTTTTTTTAGTTATTTACTTTAGATTAGCTCTTTTGTCACTGTATTTTACACACACTTCTGAATAGAACGAACCCTAGCTCCTAACCCTAAGTGGCTGATTTGCATCAAGGAGAACGTCCTCGTATTGGTTGGAAATCCTGGATTCGCAAGAAAGGTGTTCTGGACATTGTACGGCGTCGGGTTGGTCAAATCGGCCCGGGAGCTCAATTGCCCGCCTACATTTTGAACAGACGCCCCCTCACCTACATCGACCGAGTCTTTTGGGTCAAGCCTTTTACTCTTTGCTCTTGGGAGTTGCATTGGAGAGAGAACACCCTACTGGTTGGGAAGCGGTGTTTGCCATGGGTCTGCCAATCGTCGATGTGTTATCAATTGCGTGAGCGGGTTTGAACAACTACCGGAATGGTCGCAACTGGACACTTGGATTACTTTCGACAAACAGCGCATGCATTTGAATAACCTGGAAGGAGAGCTCTACTCGGCGTTGGATGCGGCATTGAACCATGGGGATGGTTATTTGTTCGCTCATTTGTTGAAGATTGTCTATTTCGAATTATTTGCCGAAGATTGGGGAGATGCCGAAGAGAAAAAGGCATTGACTCGACCACCACCCGCACTACCACAACCATCTCTACCGTCTGCGCCTGCTCCTGCGCCGGTTGTGTCTTCCGCGGTCTCTTCCTCGTCTTAAATGTCTTCGCCATTCACTCGCCAATTTTGCTCGATCTCAAATTTCGCCTCTGCCGATGATTATGTCAGCACCATTTTCAAAAAGCAAGCGTTCAAGTTTCCACCATTTCAGCAACATTAATCTCCATTACCAAGTCTCGACAACACTCAACACACTCGACTCCTCCACTCAACCCTCCGCAACACTATCCCCAACCACCCTCTGCCCTACCACGTCCCCGGCTCAACTTTAACGTCGATCATCCCGGATCGGCGGGCGCGCATTGCGCGCCAGCTCCTTGACCACTACACACTCCCCCGGACGTTGGCAGCGGCCCCCCACGCCTCCACCCACCCCTCGATAACACTCTCCCACCCCTCTGGCTCAAGTTTGAACTCGGTTCGATTACTGGATATGCCGTGCGCTGTCTTTTTGGCTAAGTGTCACCCGATCGTCGTGTCTTTTTGAAAATCCCTCTAATTGACCTACTCCCAAACGACTCCCGCCTTTCAGGGTATACTCTCTGGCGCTTCCCATTAGATGATTTGGAACTCTCGTGGTCCTGGGACGTGTTTTGAAATTTGCCAACTTTGGGACCGCATTGAGCGCCGGTATCACCAAATTCTTCGTCACACTCACCCCTCACCAGCTACTGCACCGAATGCTCCTCTCTTCAATATGTCTGGACCGTCCCAACCCCATGATGTATCGTCGGAGGCTTTGGCTTGTCGTTTGTCTATATGGACAGGTGCTGCCCGCATTTTGCGATTTTGAATATTTGTCTCGGCCATTATGCAAACTCTTTCGGAACACGCCTATACTTGCACCATACCATCTCCGACATGGTCCCGACTTTTGGTGAAAGATGCAGTCCCCTCTCGCCACCCCTCGCCAAATTCACCACACCCTCGTCTGGACCCCGTACCACTTGCGCGCCCTTTGGTTTCTGCCTCTGGAACTTCGGTTCCGGCTCCGTGGTCACTCTCAGCAAACATTCCCTCACGGTCTGTGCAACTTTGGGAACGATTGGACTCCCGGTGCGCGTTTTCGCATAAGTGCTCGGGGCGTGGGAATTTTTTCCCGGCTGCTCTCTCGACACAACAACTAGAAAAAAGGGCTGTGATCTCCTTCATTCTTTTACCACACCATCTCCAACCCGTCGGGCGTCCCTGCGAGAAATGTGGACGGTCTCCTGTCCATATTCGTCAAGATAGCTATCCGGTCGGGGCCCCCACGGAATTCTTGTCAACTTCTTGGGAGGCAGCAAGCTGCCTTGTGAACAACGTCCTCGACCACTCCCGACACGCTCCCTGGTGTTGTCGTGCAAATGCGGGAAAGTTTTGTGGACTTTGGTCTTCATTCTTGCCCACAGCGCATTTACCACAATTTCCCACTACCTGCCATTGTTGACCACTCCGTCTAATTGTTTTCTCTCAGGTTGACCTCAAGTTTTGCACACACCTTCAGCCACACTCCCTTCACCAACTACCCATCCCTCAGGCCCCTGTCCCATCATCTTGGTTTTTTCCACAATACCATCGGTCATGCCCGTGTACCTTTTCGTCAAATCCCTCATATCAGCTCCACGGCCACGGATACCTCATCTTTCGACATCCCCGACACCCCCGCTAACATCCCTCTCCCTCTGGTACACCTGCCTTGAGTTTGGGATGCGAAATGCTTCCGACATGTCGCATAAACTGGTTTGTGCACATTTTTCCCACACCAAGATTGACCACTCCACTTAGGTGGAATCTGGCCGTTTGCTCTGAAATTTGGACCACCCACCAACCGACATGTCCCCCACCAACGATCCACCGCACAGGCCCCCACGGTGCTGATTTCGCCAACCTCTCTCTACCTTTGGTACCCCCCCTCAAGAATTTCAACAAATACCTCATTTTTGCACGCCCGACGTCCGCCTTGTTTTGCTTACCCCTTTGGCGCCTTGGGATAGTAGCCCTGGCATCGCTGCACCTTCCGGCGTCACTTTTGGTTTTGCAATGCTCACGACATGTCTTTTCTCGAAATTGTCGCGTTCCTTTTGCTGGGATGAAGTTTGACCACTTGGTCTAAGTGAAAGTTGCTTGTTCCGGCTGCAAATTGCACCACATCTCTGGCAATGTTTCCCGCACCACCCGCCATCACCTCGGCTTCCGGGCTCCTCATCGTCATTGTCTTCACTATCACCCTTCGTCACCCCTCCCCCAGCTTTCGGCAAAAACCTCATATCAACTCCTGGGTCGCCTCCCTCACCTCTATCGACATCCCCACCACTCCCTCAACATTCCTGGACCCCTCGCACGGCCCGGATACGACCTTGTATCCGGAATTGCGCGTACATGTCGACGTACTGCGCAGGGCCGTTGCGCAGCACCCAACCCTTTCTCGACACTCCACATAGTCTTTTTGGCCTCAATCGACACCAAACTTTTACCACACGTTTCTGGACATGGCCCGCATCACCTGTCTACTCCCCACACGTCTGGCTTCAAGTTTTCATCATCTTCCGCGTCGTCCTCCTCTTTCTCGATAGCACCTCATACAAGACCGTTAGAGCAACACATCCTAAGTCAATCTGACGCAGAATTCCCCGCTCTACAACATTGCCTACATCCCAACAACAACATACCTCACTACTTTTTCGAAAAAACAATTTCTCGGTTTCACCATGTCGCGTTTTTGCCCCAAATCATCAAAAATCGATATGGCTTTGGTCCCTGAACATTACCGACACTCTCTGGCGTACTTTCCGGCGTACATAGTCATTCCTCAGTGCCTGTTCTCCCATCTATCGCCATCTTTTCTCTACTTTAGTTGTTTCACCTCATTTCTTTAGCTTTTTAGTCTAGTTTGCAGCTCTAGTTTGTCACTGTTCATGTATTGTACATACTTCTGAATTGAAAGCACCATTCATCCTAACCCTAACCCACACCTACCAAAGCTCCCTTTTTTGCACCAACCCCGCGCGTTTAATGCAAACATTGGCGTCACATAATAAAATCAGAATTCGCATCATTGGAACGGAAAACAGTTGTCCTACATCCTCACACCATCGCAGGGAGATGCCACAGACGACGACGACGACTCTGTGAGGGTAGTTGTCAGCTTGAGGCGGTAATGCTTGATACCTGTGGCACCCTCCTCGTGCGAGACATCAATGGCACCCTCAGATTTTGCCCGCTCGTACAGGGGTTTGAGGCTTTCAGGGTACATCTGCCTGAGCAGCGGGAATTTATCCCAGAGCCTCGCAGCCACCACCGTGGTCTTGTGCCAGCGGTCGGCACGATTCACATTTTTCTTTGTTTTGTCTAGCTCCAGAAGGACTTCAACCAGCTGCACGACCCCGGATGCAAGCAGCTGATTCTGTTGTGCCACGGTACTGCTTCCCGTGACACTAACGACTTCGTTTGAGTCCTCGTCCACCTCAACGTGGAGAGCGCTCCCCGGTCGCTCTAGCGGCTCCTTGACCGGAGCCAGGGGTCTGGCCTCAAGGCTGCCTGCATCGTCATCATCATCGATCGCGACGTCCGCTTCGGGTGCCTTCAGAAGCAGCTCCCATGGGATAGTTTTTGAAGCAGCACGCTTGAGACGGTCCGTGCAGTTCCTACCGTGCACCAGCACAACAAAGAACTTCCTGTCGCAAAGTCGGGCGATTATGTAGCTAGCAAGAATGCGGAACGATAATTAGCCAAGGTGACCACAAAAGAACTCGGTGATCTAGCGAACCTTAGATCTTTGTCTCCACACATAAGGACAATTTTGACCGGGGGAGGGTGGTCCATGGCCCAAAACAGCACGTCGGCAATCAGAAGTTTGTCGGCAATCTCCTTCGTGCCGTCATGCGGGGTGTCGAGGAAAGAGCATCCGCTCTGCACAAGGTCGGCGCGTTTGTATTTTGCTGGCTGCGTGTGCTCGCCGTACACCTGGATCGTGGACTTCATCAGACCATAGCTCCGAAGGCCGGCTTTGATGCGGTTAACAGTCTCTGAGGCGGAGAGGTCCTACGGGCAAAGAAGGTTGCGGAGCATGGTTAAGCGTCGAGATGATCCGGTCGGGAGGGAAGTGGGCTCTACATACAGAGGGGATGGCGAGATTTTCAATATCCCAGTAGACAATGGCTTCCGCTGCTTCATCACGTTTGAAACAGGCTACGATATCCTTTGCAGCGATAACGGGAAGGCCTAGACTGACAAGGTCTTCCACGGCATCTTGCCGCAGCAGCGAATCCGAGGTAACACCGCCATCCCTGAGTAAGGTTCCGTTGCTTTTGACGTTGGAGTTTGGGTGAGACGCGGCCCAAAAGCCCACCTCAACGGAGCTGAGCTGCCCAACGGGAGATGCCATGACAGGCGGAAGTAGAGTTTTTGGACTTTTGAGAATGTGGCCGGAGCCTTTTCACCGCCGATGACTAAGCCAGATCCCATGTCCCGTGTAACCTTCAGAATTCGACAGCGTTGATACGGACGGTCTCCCCGCAGCCCAACTGTCCGTGGCATCCCCACACCGCAATTGTAATCTGATTGCCCTCAAAGTGACTTTTTATATACTTTTCTATGCTCTATATCTAGCTTTTCGCAATTAGGGCCTGTCCCATCACAGCGCCGCAGTGTCGATGTTGCATCCAATGTCCTTGGCCAAAGACTCCATGTGTGGGAATGGAGGCACTTCACTCGTACTCATTTTCGGCCAATGCGATCGCGTTTAGATGAGTTAGATCTCATTTTGGAAGAACAGGTGGCTCAGCGCAACCCGGTTTTTGACTGACTGTGCCTAAAAAGTGGGACAGTCATCTTAGTATTAGGTAATCCGATCCGACCGAGCCGTTTTACTGTACGTTTTGCACGAACATTCGTCCACCATCTGTCCATTTTGACGCGACAATTTCGAATAGACACTCCTGTTAGGCCGTTCAAACTCTCCTCAGCCGGTATGGGAAGCACTCTTTGCGATTTTACCCGGGACTTTTCTGACAACAGCTTAGAATTCTGACGTGCAAGTGGTGGCATGCCTCCAAAGAGAAAGGTGAATTGGGCATCGTCATGATCTCAGAAAAAACGCTTCACCGGTGTGTGAAAGTCAGTACACTGATTCTTTTACTTCTTCTCTTTGCGATTATTATAGCGCCAGCCTGATGATGGCCTTCAGTGGTACACACAGAAGCCTGGGAAGAGTGGTGGGAAGTGGGAATATAAGCCTGGATGTATTGGTTGTGGGACGCTGAGATCCAATCGCTTCCACAAGTTTGATTGGGCAGAGGTCGGCACTCTTCAGTCAAACGGTTTGACGCTGCATTTTGGTCCGGGACTCGTCCACCCGTGGGTTTGTAACAATTGCCGCACACGCTGGTCGGAAGCAGGAATCGAACGGGGCCCACTTGTCCCCCTCCATGACGATGCCGATGAATCCACAACCGGAATCGATGATGGCGGTTCTAAGAACAGCAAGGTCGTCCTTGCTGCACACTTTCAAGAAGCAGAGAGCCAAACCGATGGATCTGTGGTCACCCTGAACGGTTTGAACTCAACTTCAGCCTCGGAATACCAAGATGCATTGCGAGATTTGATCTCGCGACCGTTTCCGGGCAATCCATTCATCGAAATGGATGAATTCGTGGAGCAGTATCCACGAGCCTATGAGATCAAATCTCTTATGCTCGCTCACTCTGACCAGCACTCCGCCGTCTACAACGATCGGAAGATGAGACACGTCATCGTCTCCATTTGCTACGATGGATCCGTCCTGGATCAAAGCTGCGACTATGTGAAAAGATTCATCGGCCGCCGCTTCATCACCTCATCCTACTCTGATCAGCGGTTTTTATCGAGGATGAACTGTGGCTTTCATCCTTCGAAAAACATCGGTCGCATCAACAATCTCATAAAATCAGCACGCCAGAGTATTGGCGAAGACATCTTGGAGAATGATCCATTGTTGGCTGTCACCATTGACGATTTTCATTGGTGTCAGGTTCGCGCTGTACCGGACACATCAAATGCACCCGGGAAATTTACTAGCGCTCGTACCACCGCAAATTACGCGGTCAAGCTCCACAGGGATCTGCCGCCTCTCCCTTCTGGAATAAGCCAATTACTGAAGGATGTCCTACAGGACACGTCATGGATCTCCTCCGTCTTTGCTAGTCCAGAAACGCAAACATACGCAGAAGTTCGCAATGGCGAAGTGCAATCTAAGAAGATGTATGCGTATAGTATTGCCACCAAGGCTGGATCTCAAGAGGACTTTTATGTCATTGGCAGTGATGACAATCCCATGAAATGTGCTCTTGATCTGCAGCCCGTCATGGACAACATTGCAGCATTCCTCACCGAGATTGACTACCCGGACAAAGAGGGAATTTTCCATAATTCCTTCGTACTGGCTGGCGATTTCTATGTCTGGATGTACGCTAGCAAATTGCTACGATCACCCAGATATAAACATCTCGAGGCTCATGTTCTTCCCGTCCCCGATATCATGCATGTGGCCTTGAATGCACAGGAGGCGGTCCTCGTGCATGCATGGACCATCATTCATTCCCTTTGGCTCGCGGGGTACCCGGATGTGGAAAATACCACTCCCATCAACATGCGACCAAAGTGAAGGACGGCCATGTTGGCACTAGCAATGACTGCCTGGCAAGAGTGCCGGCAGGAGTTGTTGGCTGCTTACAAGAAGTCCGCAGCCAGCAATCCGGAGGCAACGACAGTCCGTAAGGCAATGGTCGACACCCTCATTGCCGTGTTCGAGGAGTACATTCCCATTGCAGTTGATTGTCCGTACCTCCTGGCCAGTGGGGATCTTCTTCAAATCAAGCTGTGTCTGACGCGTTTGTTCCCTCTGTTTGCTCTTCTGGGAAAGAAAAACTATGTCAATATTATTCTCTTCCAACTCGGTCTTTTAGAAAAATTACCTTCTCTCCTTCCGAATGATATTGCAATGGCTTTTCTGTTTTCCAAGTTCTCAAGTGAAGACTTGGAAGTATTTCACTCCATCCTCCGGGCCGCAATCCGCTACCAGGATACCAACGATCAAGTATCTAGGAAAGCCATGTTAATCACTGCCATGAGGGGCGAGTCCGCAGTAAAGCAGCTTGCTGCTATGACCGCGAGGGAGAATGCGATTCGTGAACAAGCTGCCTCTCTGATCAAGAAAGAGACACGTCCTTCCGCTCCATCTCCTTTGGAGAAAGCGAGCGAGGATGTTGTCCCGAGAATGGTCGTATTTCTGAAGAGCTTGTTCACTTCATTGTTCACTTTCTCTTTCGACGTCGTTGGGCAGCACGGCAAGACCCCTTACACGTCTGATGTACCACACTACAAGCTCATTCAGAGGCCGCTGCCTTCATCTCAACCGGTTACATCTGCGGAAGAATCTCCTGAGGTTATTCTGGCCACGATTCGGGAGTCACTCGTGCCATTACAGCTGCGCCGACAGACTTTTGTCAACCTTGGTAATCACGTTGATGTAGAGAGCTTTCAAACGGTCCCATTGCCGATTGCGAAGAACCCATTGGGTGATATCACCAATCTGCCGTCCCCCAGTTCCAAAACGACCAAAAAACCTGTCCGAGACTTCCTCTCCACGACCTCCCTCGAGTACGATCTCGCGCGTTGCGGTTGCTTCGCTTTAGCCTGCCAATGTTCAGCAATGTATCAGTCCATTGGGACTACGTCACTAGAGCATTTCCTGAAAAACATTGACAAAGATGTTCCGCGTGATAGTGAAGGTAAGCCAGACAACGATGTCTTCCGAGCTGTGTCTCTCGCCGGTGGGAGATCAACCTCTCACCGTTTTTTACACCCCATCTAAAATCACCCGACGCAGGCTCAACTTGCTAGCTTGATTACGGGACCCTCTTTTTGCTCATATATGTACCTGTCCGAACGCGGTCGATGAATTTAGACGCTTCTTTTTTCGCATCAAACTTCAATTTCTACATAGGCTTAGGTAGTTGCCACGCTCTCTCAAATTTCTTTAGTACACTTTCTTCGACTTCAGCTACCCATAAGATATATTTCATATAAGTTTTGAGGCCCTTTTCAGGTACCTCTTCATTCTCCAGGAATTCCCCCAGCGGTCAGACATTGCTTATGTAAATTTTTGGCGCCAAAAAACCGGGTTGCGCTGAGACAGGTGGTGCGTTTTCATTCCTCTGCTGTACTTGGCGGCGCTTATAGTATCGCACACCAAGGCCGACAGCGCCTGCAAGAATAGCCATGCCTCCCACAGCCCCCGCAATCGCCGCTTTAGACGTGTCTTTTGCACTAGAAGCTATGTCAACTGTAGGGACTGTCGGATTTTGCGGAGGCTGGTCCCCGTCGGAGGTGACCATGATTCGCTTATTGAGCCCTTGAAAGTTGGGTAAGCAGGACGCCGAGGAGACAAAAGATTGAGATACAAGATACAGTTGCCACATACGCAAGTAAGCCGCGTGTAAGAGGCAAATTGAGGGGAATCCATGGTGCAGGAAGTGTCGATCGTTGCGAAGTTTGCCAGGTAGGCTAGAGCCTCCACAGTCATAACGGAATTTTTGCAGAAGAGCACGACTCCAGCTAAGAGTGCTGGGTTTGATCGGCGGCAGGTCGTAGATTCCGTTGTTTTGATATCAGCAGTGCCGTAAGTCGTAATTTGATCAAAAAGCTTTCCATCGCTTTTACGGTAGAACTGTGAGCACGTCGTGTTGGCGAACGTGGCATCAATACAGGAGTACGGAATGCTCGTCAGAAGGTAGGCCTGGAAAAAAACGGATTGAGCTCCTGGATCTGGCGAGTCACATAGCTTTTGTTGCACTATGTTTCCAATACCTTGTTGCTCAAGGTCAAATATGGAGTCGCCAAAGACCAACACCTGCTGTCTGACGGCGTTGGGCCTGCTGGACAGGTCTGGGAATAAGTGACTACTGCTCGTTTCTTCATCGATCGCGCCGATGGAGCATCGCCGAGCGTCGCTGCATTCGCTAACGTTATGTTCAAGAAGCTCAATGGAAAGAGCATGCTGCGATAGAGTATGGAAGTAAATGCAAGAGCGGGGACAGGTAATTGCTAACATATGGTCAAAGTACCTTTTAGTCACTTGCTTCAAAGCGTGCGCCTCTCATTGTGGTCGGTGGAAAGGACTGAGGGCCGTTCAATTTTCTTGAGGAGGCCGGGTCATCTCGTCATCGTTGAATTGAAGCGCCACTGCCGTGTCCCATATTCTCGGCTCAGTCTAACTGGGGACGCTGACATTCTCAAGTTGATTGTTGAGATCTTTGTTGGCGATACGTGTAAACTTCCAGCAACAGCGCGTATTGACCTCCGGCCATCGGAGGGTGGCGCCGCCGTACCATAGCGAAGCCCGTGACCACGAACAATGATCTTCTTAGATCAGCCAAGGAGGCGATGTCGTCGCCGGAACGTGTCCATGCACAAGACCGCGATACGGTTCGGTTGGTTCCCTTCATGCCCGAGACAGGGAGTCACTTCTACTACTTGAGGCGCCTTTTGGATGTCCTTTGTGTCGATTTTTCGACAGACGCGACCGCTACAATTCCCATGGACGGAAAGAAACGAGACATTTATGATAGCTATTGTATTAAAAACAAGTACGAAGAAGCAATCAACGACGGTCAAGGTACCGCTCACCACGTACATGCGCTCTGGAAAGAGAACATATCATCTGATCCGTTGAATGCCACACATGACCCTTCGAGCCAAGCATCGGTTCGGCAAATTGGATTGGAAGCAATAATGGGTTTTGTGAACATTGTCATCATCGCGAATTTTCTCCAGTCTCGTTCGTGATCTGTTTGACACATAGTCTTAGTTAGAACCTTGAAATCGTTTGGTGCGGGGACCACATCAACGTATTGTTGCGTGACGACTTCGGCATCGAGGGCTGAGACGGGGGGAAAGTCTTCACGCAACAATAGGCTTTTTGCGAGAATGTGTTTTGGAAAAATGCTGTTGGAGGTCGACCCACCACCAAACAGTATGTATATACATTTTGGAGCAGGTCGACCTCCATTACGGCAATCGATCCTAACGAGGCTTGCATCTACTTCCGCGAAACCTTTCGCTACCTCTCGCCTCCTTACAGATTCTGCTCACGACGCATATTGGCGTAGATCCCGTTCATCCGAAGCTGTCGACTCATTTGCATCTGTCTTGTTATTATTCAATGAACAGGGTCGCAGTAAGGCCTGTGGCTACCAACCGGTCATTGGGCCACTGCTTCTCCACCCGAAGCGCCGGAGGAGAGGGCACGAAAGGGCGAAGCCCACGAAGGCCAGTCGTCGACCTCCCTGCGGCTGCGGTGCGGGTTTAAAAGCATGACCTGGGTACAGTTGTCAAAAGCAGTGACATTCCCTTTTTGAAAATCGGCGTAGCGCAACACAGGCTTCATGTCCGACACAGGGAGAATTTGTACAGCACGTTCCAGGCTGGATGCCATGTCTTATTGGAGTCTGGAAAAACTACTACAACAACTATGCCTTTGAACTAGGAGCTACTCCAGTGCCCCTTGACCGGACGTAGCAGTATATCAAACCACCCAAGACCAGGATTCCGCTAACGGACCCAAACAGTGCCCCGATGATCTTCCCAATGGAACTTGTGATGACGATAGGGCTCGGCCACTTGATTATCTTTTGGGGTCTATTTTTAGAACAGCCAGGTATCGTTGACCAATTTTTGAGTGGCAGTAAGCCAGCATATGCCGACTTTCTATGCCATCAAGCGATTTGAGGAATAACTTATCAAGGTCAGACAAGGTTGAACCTCGCCTCGCCTCACTCCTGAGCTGGCGATGTGCTGACCTGACACGCTGCATAACGAATAGGCTCGCTATCATGAAAGCTAGCGCGTGTTGGTGGATGATCGCCAGTTACGCCTACGTCCATCCCAGCATGGCGCAGGGGTCGGCAGACATCACGATGGACTTTAACCCCATAAATTGCACTGAATTCAACAGCTATTCATACGGGGGCCTATCAGTGGATCTTGCGGCTTTCGGGACGGTGAATTTGCTTCCCACCGCAAATATCTTAGGTCTTAAGCCTTGGGGTAAATTCCTGGCGAGCATGCAAGTGAAACCGTCGCCGCAAGCTCCCCAGAGCTCGTACAGTATCTCTTCAAGCACCGAAAACGCTCAGAGAAACCTCATAAGCTCTGGTATCTGTTCTGACACTGGTCTGCTGTTCGGCGATGTGTCCACATCTAGACTCCAGTTGTCTTGCCCCAACAGCGGACCGTGCAAGGTGCAATTCAGCCCGTACATGGCCTGGGGAATCTCGTCCCCGACGCAGAAGCCGAACAGATTCTGTTCAACCCAATACCCTGACCGGTACATCCTGTCGAACGACGTGGAATACTGCTGCAACTCAGCGGATGCTATACCGAAGCTGGTGAACACAGATCCGTACAAAGGATTCGTTCAGTGCACCGCGCAAACTACAGATGACCGGGCGACTTCAATCAAGTCAAGCAACGCTGCAAGTCCTGCCTCTTCACCTAACCAATCAGCCTCGCCTTCCGCATCTGCTTTACCTACGAAGTCGTCTTTGCCAGCCGCGCCTGCATCGTCCCCTTCGAATTCACCATTGACTC
Source organism: Phlyctochytrium arcticum (assembly GCA_025602905.1). Classification (NCBI taxonomy): domain Eukaryota; kingdom Fungi; phylum Chytridiomycota; class Chytridiomycetes; order Chytridiales; family Chytridiaceae; genus Phlyctochytrium; species Phlyctochytrium arcticum. The sequence goes on from JAHLKI010000075.1 coordinate 30,888, forward strand.
GCCAGCTGAAAAGCGGCAGCTACGTGCGTTCAACTAGAACTTGCACAAACGTCCAATACGACACCTGCAGCGATTTGTGTGCCAGCAAATACGATGTGAGGATCAGCAGTAGTATATTCCTGGCGACATCAAAAGCCACAAACCTACCGTCCGGGTGCTCCTGCTATGACTTGGTGGGGAACATTCAAAACGGACAAGGCAGTGGCACCGGCACCGTACTCGAACGGGGCGCAACCTGGACAGCAATCAAGAACATGGAGAATATTGACATTAAGGAGTCCATTGACGGAGGCAGCTGCCTGAGCACATACGCTGAATCTAGCGGAGGCAACTCACTGCAAGCCCCAAAACTAGCTACCACTGCGTTCCTCGCCGTCATACTAGCTGCTTGTAGTATCGCGTAGATTTCCTTCGGATATCCAGGGGGGTTTCGACTTGGTAGCTCTGAATAACTAAACATATTGGACAGGCAACCTCGAGAACAAGCCCATTCGGCGGTTCATTTATACCGACAAGCTTGAACACTAGTCGTAACGGAACGTGGTATCTACGGTCACTTTGCTTGGCCAGGTCCTCCCGCTTGTAACGCCGACGCCGCAGTAAGCGCTACCGCAAAGCATCGCGGCTGGAGACAAACGACACATGTAGATCCAAAATTTGGCTCGTCCGGCAGGGTGACCGGTGCTTAATGAGAGTGACAATACCGCTCTTAAAGGGCAGCACAGTTAAAAACTGCATGCTCGCGTGTGCTGC
>JAHLKI010000076.1:0-31254 GCA_025602905.1 Phlyctochytrium arcticum
CTAACCGGCAGCGGTCCATTGACTGGTTAAAGAATGCTCTCAACATTGGTTCGTATTCTGCAGTGACCGTTGAAGCGTTTCACGAGTTGAAAACAGACCAATTTAACTTTCCGCTGAGTGCAAAAGTGGATCTTAGAGTGGCGGTCGCTGGGAATTCAGTATGCTTTCTTAAATTGAAGAAAAAGGTCGAAGTCCACTCTCACAGGCAAGCGATTGCCGAAGCCTGTCTGTTTTGACGGGACAACGAACGGAGAAAAGTCCAACTGGGATCGTCGTACTGACAGATTTGCGGGGAGTACTGGGGAGGTGTATTATTTTACGGCCTCAGAAGCGGACGGCAACAAGAGGATCTTGCACAGGGTCAGGGTCAACCGGGAGATAGGACTCGGCGCAATTCGAATGACTATTATGCTTTGTACAAAGGAATTGTCTGAGATGGGCGTTACCGTGGCGGATTGGGATAAGGTCAATCGCGGAGATTGACGAATATCGGAAACGGTCCACTTCATAAACGCATCAAGCTAGTTCATGTTTCTCCGGAGACTGCACAACTTATTCGTCTTCAATCCGTTGCCTGAATGAAGAACAGCGGTCTGTGTTAGAAGGCGGCTGTGGATGTCACTGTTTGCCGGTGTATTCATGACGTGGCGAGGAGGTACGGAGAATGAATGGCCATCAATGTATGCGTGAGTTTTGCATATCTGGACTAGCGCAGAGTGGGCGCAAACCCAGCGCGCCCACTCTGCGTTTTGGGGGTTAGGTTAGGGTCTTGAATAAGTTGAAGCTTTGGGGATGTCAAAATTAACAATCCCTTGAAAAGTTGGTTGATGTTCAAATAATTAGTCGGACTATTGGGATCTTGGCGAAAAACGCAGATGCGCTAGTCTTACCCCCCGGTATAATCTGTTCGCAACATTCCACCGCTATAGCCCTTTTTTTTTCCTCCCTCCTCCCTCTCTTTTTCTCTCCCGCTATGGGAGTGTAGCGTCCCCTGCGACCGCCCTCGATCGAAAGCATCGCTGTCTCGTGACTGGCAGGAAGTCCGGATGAATCGCGCGCGAAAGGAAACCCCCCAGGTCCCAGGGGTTCAATTCTCGAGTCACGCGACCGCGACCGAGTATACTTGTAGATCCCAACAAGCTAGGGTTACGTTCCAGATACAGTAGAGGCCATGATGTCATGTCCAGCAGCTACAAGTGTTGTTTCTGTTTTTTTGTCGTAGTCTGCGTGTGGTTTCTGTTTACATTCATAGCGCCTAACACCTTTTCGAAAACGTGGACCGCCATTAGCAGCATCGTTGGCCTGGATCTTTGGTTGTTTGGTTGGGATTATCATATCACAGATCGATTGCCCCTTGGCCTTGGACCCAAAGCCTTTGAAAGCAAAGCAAAACCCCCTGGCGCTTTTTTGATTTTGACAACGACATACATACTGCAACTACTGAAACTACTGCAACGATCGACACTCAGGACACTGAGAGAAACTATCAGGGAAGAGAAACTATCAGGGAAGAAACTTACTAGTAACAAACTCAGCCGTTCGCGCCGCGACAAGCGTCAACAAACAAATAAGACACCCGGAAAGAACATTCATCCCACCAACTAGTAACAACTCCCCGAGTCGCCAAAGACAGCATCACTAGCCATGGCCACCCAAGCATAACATTCGCAGATCTGTGCTATAGACCCTCGACCCGAAACCACGCGGCGGTTTTTTTTTCCAATTAGAAACATCTTTTTGGGCCCCATACCCTAAAAAAACCTACGCCATAGAGTTTTTTTGTTTGCATCTCGGTGGGGAGACTCAGAAAGCATATAAAGATCGGCCATCCCATCTTTTCCCTCTTTTCCTTGGCCCTCTGATCTACTACAATCTTCTCTACCCAACGACAACGACCTTGAACGCGAATTCGAGAGACATCTCAAACATCAATCAGTCATCTACCCTGACCAGTTCATCATTCGTTTGAACTCAAAAGTCTCGTCTTGATCCTCAAACAACCAGTACATCCAGTACACCTGTCGGAAGGTACATCAAAAATACACTGCAATTGACAGGTCGCGCTATAACAAAATCAATCTAACCCCCCTTCCTATCCACTAGCATCTTGCCCTCCCCTGACATCTCGAAAGTGCTTGACGTTCTTAATCTCTCTGCATTCAGTTCTGCAGTTCCTCCTGGTATGTAACCCTTTTTGTTTATTCCCATCTTCTTTCCTTCATCCAAATCAAACACTCTGTGTGTGCTTGTTGCCAATAACCTCATATTGAGATATTTATTCTATTTGTCTTTGTTCATCACTTCTATATGCCATATTCATTTCAATCGTTCTACCTCATTTCAGGTGGCCAAACACTGTCTGCATCATCAAACTCCAATTCAAACATTCCCCAACCATCGTACACTCACCCGGTATGTATATGATGACCTACCAATCATTCCGCTGTATCTCATTTCGCCTCATTTGCAGTGGTCGCATACATTCATCGCTAGAGTCTCTACTGGTATGTATTGGTCATGTTCGATCCTTTATATCGCCATATCTCATTTCCTTACCTCTCTAGCCAGTTTCAGTGTCCAGACATCACTCGGATCTGCTCTCTGTCAACGTTATACATACTTTTGTCATCTCGCTCGGTATGTATTATTCATCCCCCCCCCCCCCCCCCCCCCCCCCCCCCCCCCCCCCCCCCCCCCCCCCCCCCCCCCCCCCCCCCCCCCCCCCCCCCCCCCCCCCCCCCCCCCCCCCCCCCCCCCCCCCCCCCCCCCCCCCCCCCCCCCCCCCCCCCCCCCCCCCCCCCCCCCCCCCCCCCCCCCCCCCCCCCCCCCCCCCCCCCCCCCCCCCCCCCCCCCCCCCCCCCCCCCCCCCCCCCCCCCCCCCCCCCCCCCCCCCCCCCCCCCCCCCCCCCCCCCCCCCCCCCCCCCCCCCCCCCCCCCCCCCCCCCCCCCCCCCCCCCCTTCCTATCTCTTATCCTAAAACACCACCACCACCATCAAAAATGTGTGCTTCTTCTTCAAAAAAATCCTTTTTGAGGATTCTTCATTCTCTTTTCGTTGACGCATCCATTGCTGTATCTCATTTCCTTACCTTTTTGCCTCTTTCCAGTATATCCACACCATGTCCATCATCCCTTCCGTAACCGACCTCCCACGCACCATCGTGTTTCTCAACAAACCCCGCAGCGACTCGGGTGTGCAGGATCTCGAGTTTGATGTAGCCACCACCCCTCCTACATCCCTGCTATACCCTCCTCCCTGCATGACGGCAACGACATATCTTATGCATCAGACTGGGTCAATGTGTATTCCAAGTACCGCCGGTTTCGGTTTGGAAATTTTCTGCGACGGTGCTGGTTCGGGAAACGCCGCCCGGCCCCCAGAAAACCTGATATTGTCGATGCGGAAGTGGTACGGGATAGCGCGGTCTCCTTGACGGAATTTGTACCGGTAGTTGTTGCGCCATCGCAAGTATTGTCTGCACCGTCAACATCGATTATTGGGCCGGTGACAACTGGCGACTCCTTGATCGTTGATATTCCGCCATCTGCTCTGGATCTTACCAATACCGACCGCGTCGAGAAGTCGGCCCTTCCCGCCACCATTACGATCCCTACCAGCAACGCATTTTCCGTTCTCGACAATATCTCACCCGCCCCCGCCACACATCACACCCATCACATCACGGGATCTCACAGAAACCGTCCACCACATCGTTAGCGCCATCCTGGATCCCACCCATGACGAAATCCCATCCTCGTCCGAGTCGGATTTTGCCTCGAGCGACGAGTCGGACCAGCTCACCACTGACGATTCCGACGAATCCATTGAACCCGATGTGGTAGTTCCGTTGTCAATCGAAGCCGTTCTCGGTAATGCGCGCGAAAGCAACTAGCGGCGTCGGCACGGGTACTGCAGGAATTTGCGGTTGTCCCGGACGACTCACCCTACGAATCGCCTGCAGAATCGCCCCTCCCCGTTCGTACCATATCCGTAACCCGTGCAAATCTGACGGGCCTCAAATCATCTCTGGCACGTCACGCCCACCCCCGTCGCTCATCAAAATCGGTACGCTTCAACCATCTCCAGTTCCAGGAAGTCTGCGTCTTCCGTAGGGGTATAAAGGCGCAGGATATCCCGACCTGTCCCCGTTTCATACAGTCAATACACGACATGGAAGCAGCGGAACGGGAGGAGAGAGAGAGAGAACTACGAGGCCCTCACACCCGCTTCTGTCCCGGCCGTCACCCTCCGCCCGTCCAATTTTTCGTACAATGAATTGAGCCGACTGGACCCTTCGTGTCCCCTCCGTGTCGAAAAAGTGGTCATGAATTCCCGCGATCCCGTACCTGCCCCGACCATTTTGGTTCAAGTTCGTGTCGCAAACTGGGGCACGCCGAAACAATTGACCATCCGCTATTCCCTGGACGATTGGGCTACATTTGCGGAAAACTACCGAGTCTGACTGCCGGTGGGGCGGGTTTGTCGAGGGGACCGAGTGTGGAGAGGAACGATTTGGGGTGGAACTCCGAGGGCAGGGCCGGGCTGGTAGCAGTATCAAGTTTGCCGTGCGGTATTCAGTCAATGACTGCGTGTTCTGGGACTCCAATGCGGGAAGAGACTATCAAGTGTCCGTCTCCAAACCCGCCCCGTTGACGACGACGACGCGGACCCGACTCCCACCCCCATGCTCCGGGTCGATCGACGGGTTCTTGATTGACCCATCATCCCGGATTCCCCGCCCGGCCCCGTCGGCAACGGTCGCAGTCCACCCTACCACCCCTCAAACGCACGGATACGGATCCCCTCCCTCTCCGATCGCCGTTTTCTGCCCGGTATTCGTTTGGCGAGGGACGTCGCGGAGTCAGATTGGATGGTCGCCGGGGAGGGCTTTTCGGCTCTGAGGACTGCTGACTCTGTGTTCTGTGTTTGTCTGTGTTGGGACTTTTTTTATTTTGCTTTCCTTTTGTTGGTCGTTCTCGCGTGCGTCGTTTGTCTTTGTGTCGTTTCTTGTTTTTTTTTTAAATTACATTTTGGTGAGGACTTTTGTGTTTTCTGTTCTTTGCATCGCACTCGTTCCAAGTGTGTGAATGCGCACGCAGCATAAGATTCTGCCAAAATGATGGGCAGTGGCTGTGTAACTCATTCCAGTGGGATTTGTGGTCGCGCGCGTCCGCCCTTCGCGTCGCCAACATCTTGCGACATCTGTCTTTCCCTCATCTTATGGGAGACCCTCCATCCCTCACTGATGGTGAGAAATCTCGATAGCACTCTCAACAACAGCGAGTCAAGATAGGACGGATCACCATACCGCGCGCTCATCCCGCTCTCCCCAGCTTGGAGTGAGAGTGGGTTTGGGGCAACCTCAAGTTTGCCGTTTCGGTATGAAGTCACCCATTACCAGTTTTGGGATTCAAATCTGGGAAAAGAACTATCAAGTGACTCCCCTCCACTCTTTTACCCGCACCTGCCTCCCCGGCATCTTTGCTCCGGGTCGAATCAACGTTTTTTTCACGGCAAAGGCGGCCCGGAAAAATTCAAGTGTCGTGTCGCAAGTGGTAAGTAGCATGCCAAAAAACATTGTGCGGCTTTTGCCCATATTAAAATATCTTTACTGTATATAGTGCAGTATCAGGGGGATTCACAGGACAGCGAGCCAACGCGACATCCAAATACCGATCTGACAGATGTGTACCTACCTGGTCAGATTGCCACACCCGCGCTCATCCCGCTCCCTCACCTAGTGAGACCCATCCCGTACGTTGTTTGGGGATGGACAAATAACGGAGATATACCCAGGTACTCTCCTTTGGAGAAGGATGCCGTGGAGTGAAACTGAATGAACGGTTGGCGGGGAGGGGCTCTTTGGGTCGGAAGATTGATGATGGTTGTGTCTTGTATCCCGTTATCCTTCTCCCGTTGTCTGGGTGTCTCGGTATCGGGTTTCTTTATGTGCATGTTCGTCTCGTGTCTAGCTGTGTCACTATCGTGTCGTTTTTTTTGGGAGGACTCGATGTTGTTTGCGCGAACATCTTCACAACACCGATTCGAGATGTACCTTCCTGGCCAGCTCACCACACACCCGCGCTCATCTTCACTCTCCCTCTTTCCTCAGCGGGACCTTCAAACCAAAACCCGATGAGTTGGTTTGTGCTCAACGGTTGTATAAGATAATACACACGGAAGCACCACACTCTACCACATTCGACATACCAAGAATGTCCTACGCGTACGACCCATACGAGCAGTACGCATCCCAGTAGAGTAGCGCTTTTCCACAACAGTCGGTAGCGATTATACGTATCACAGCAACCTACACGCTCATCTCCGCTCTCCCTTACCTTATGTGAGACTCCCTACAACCACCTCCCGCCTTTGTGGTGAAAGGTAAGAGGCTGTGGTGTAGTTGTTTTTCCCGTCGAAGAAATTCTAATAAAGCCTCCCATCAGTGGATAGGTGAAAAATGGTGCGTTGGCAAATCGCCCCCCTGCAGACCGTGATCTGTTTGATCATGGTATTTTTGATTTTGGGGCCACTCCACGTCTAGGGAGTCTCTTCCCGTCTCTTCACCACCACAAATCTGCATGCTCTCACACCCCTCCTGACCGTAGATTAGGGAGTGGGTCTGCCAGATTCATCTGCCCCTTACACCTGCTTCTATTCCACCCATCATGATCCGTCCCACCAAATTTTCCCATGATGAATTGTCCGGATTGGACGCGTCTTGTCCCATGCGGGTGGAGAAAACTATTGTCAATTCCCGGGACGCGGGACCCGCCGCAACGATTTTGGTGAAAGTTCGAGTGGCAAATTTAGGAAACCCCCAATTTCACTGATTTCGGACACGTACCTCATCGATCGCTATACGGCACACCACGGATGAGTGGGCGACGTTTGTTGAAACTACCGCTGTGGATTGTCGATGGGTAGAGTTTGTCGAGGGGACAGATGGTGGGGAAGAACCCTTCTCAGGGGCCAGGGCCGGTCTGAATCCAGCCTCAAATTTGCGGTCCGCTACGCCATGATCGAATATGGGTAAAGATTACCAAGTGACGATTTCCAAGCCCGCCCCACTAGTCACCCGACCCCGACCTCCCCCCCCGGTGCTCCGGTTTCATAGACGAGTTCTTGAGAGATCCCATCATACCCGACTCCCCGCCCCGTCCCCGCCGCCAACGATCTTCCTCGGTCTTACCACCATTGAAACGCACGGAAGCAGACCCCCCCTACGGTCGCCGTTCTCTGCTCGTTACTCGTTCGGTGAAGGCCGCCGTGGTGTTAAACTGGACGGTCGTCGTGGGCACCTGTTTGGGTCGGATGAGTAACGGTCCTCGTGTCTCGGTATCTGAGGCCTCGGTGTCGGTTTTTTTATTTGCTCTGTGTAGTTTGATGTCGTTTCGTCGTCTCTTGTCTTTTGCTGTGTCGTTTATCTTTTTATAAATTACTTTTTTTTGGAGGACTTTATAACTTGCGCATACTGTAGTTGTATTTTTGGAGTCCCCAAAGTACTACCATAGTTGTCGTTTATTGCACACATGAACAACTTACTATGTTGAGCCAGGATGTTAGCGCAGCAACAAAGTTGCAAAATTCCAGGCAAAGTTCAACTCATGCCGCGCAGCAAAAGGCTCACGTCAGCAGCATTATACGCGCCGCGTCGGGCCTAGTAACATTTTCAACGAAATCCAAGATGGCATGCCCGCTTCCTTCTTCCTCACCGCGGACAGCTTCACTCACCTCCCACGTCCGCTGGACACTTTCTTCTTGACACCACCACGCTCATCTCCGCTCTCCTTCATCTAATGGCACCTTGGGAGAGAGTATTAGACGGACATGAGACGATCTGGGATCGCCCCGCCCTGCTTCTCTTGTTTCTTTGGCCCTCGGATCAAAGTTGACCCTACATCTTCCTCTTGACGACTATCACGCGAATCCGCCATCCACAAGACACCAACAAGCAGATCCCTCTACTCGTGTGCCCATTGTTCTCAGCATCAATATCATGCAGCATATCCACTCACAGGTACTTCCAAAAACGCAGTTAACAGCTCGCACTACACAACAATCTCACCTCTTTCCTATCCGCTAGCATCTCTGGCCTTGCATGGTGCCCGTAGTGAGGCGGCCTTACCACAACTTCCAGGTCCACCGACGAGTTGGACGTCTTGCGGCGCCGCATAGAGCTCCTGGGGCGACAGAACTGCCTTATAGCGGTCCTGGAGTAGCAAGTCATGCGTATGCCAGTCCTGGAGCAGCAAGAGGCGGTCCTGCAAGCCAAAGTCATGCAACTGGAATCAAGCTGGAATCATGTCCAGCATGCCTAGGGGGGCTCGCCCACAAAAGTCGGACCAGAGGCCCTGAACCTCCCCAACCTTGACCGCGTCGAGGAATCGGCCCTTCCTGCAATCTCTATCCCTACCAACAACACCTTTTCGATCCTGGACGACGTCACACCCACCATCACATCCATCACTCCACCGAATCTCACGGAAACCGTCGAGCATATTGTTAGCGCCATCCTGGAGTCTACCCATGATGAAATCCCATCCTCGTCAGAGTCGGATTTTGTGTCAAGCGATGAATCGGATCAATTGACTACAGACGATTCAGACGAATTCCTTGAACCCGATGTCGTAGTTCCGTTGTCAATTGAAGCCGTGCTGGGGAATGCACGGAAACAGCTTGCTGCATCTGCTCGGGTAATGCAGGAGTTGGCCGTAGTTCCGGACGACTCTCCATACGAATCACCCGCGGAGTTACCACCTCCTGTCCGTCGCAGGTCAGCATCATCTCCCGATCACCACCACCTAAAATCATCACTCGCGCGTGCTGGCAGCCGGCCACGGAAAACCGTGCGCTTTAATCAATCACACTTTCAACACGTCTGCGTCATTAAACGCGGTATCAAGGCGATCGATATACCCACGTGTCCGCGTTTCATCCAATCCGTCCAAGATATTAACGATGCGGCCGATGAAGAAAGGGAAGCCTTTGAGGCGCTGACCCCTGCCTCTATTCCACCTTTTCCCATGACGAATTGTCCCGATTGGACGCGGCGTGTCCACTTCGGGCGGAGAAAACGATTGTAAACTCACAGGATGCGGTACCGGCCGCGACGATTTTGGTCAACGTCCGCGTCGCCAACTGGGGAAATCCGAGATATCTCGCAATCAGATATACGACGAACAATTGGGACTCGTTCGTGAAAATCCCGACGAGCAAGACCTTTGCTTTGCGGTATTGGAGGACGCGTTCACTACTCCCGTTGTACCCATCATTATGTACCGTTCCCCCACCTCGGAATCAACTCGGACCACCCAATCATTTACCGAAGCAATTGATTCCAGACTCCCACCACCGAGTCTCACCGAGTCTATATTCTCTGATACAGATTTTACCAATTCAAATCTGTATTCGTTGGTCGTGCAAGTCTGACAGGCTTAAAATCGTGTCTTTCCCATCATATCCACAGTCGTCAGTCGCAAAAGTCGGTCCGATTCAACCACGAACAGTTCCAGGAAGTCTGCGTCTTCCGTAGGGGTATAAAGGCGCAGGATATCCTGACCTGTCCCCGTTTTATACAGTCAGTACACGACACGGAAGCAGCGGAACGGGAGGAAAGGGACGCCTACGAAGCTAGATTAAGGGGACATCGCATAAAAGTCGGTTATTGTTGAGAACGTTGTAGAAAGTCCGGCTTTTCCAAAGTCTCTAGTTTTCCCCAGTTTTCAGTCATTTCACATTTCATCATCAAAAACCCAACATAAACGAGGATATTTCACACTTTGCCGGTTGCCACATCTAGAATGACCCTCTTGCACTTGGATTGAAAACTTTTACAACCATGGAGAGCGGTGCTGCGTACCAATCGATAATGAATCGATTTCTCAGAAGGCTTTATATCTCCATAGCATGTATCCGATTGATGTCAAAGGTGGGAAAGGTATAAAACAGTGTAAAGAGAGTGTTACTCCATTACTCAATGCTAGGTCCATGCAAAATATCTCTATCAGACACTGCGCTGACTTTGTTTTGCGCATTTCTATCCGACATTTCCCACGCGTAAAATGAACAAGATGGGGGGACAGTGAATAAGAGTTCATGACTACGAATAAAAAAAAATGACAAAATGAGGGGAACGTTTGCAGAATGATGATGTTCAGTCTTCCCCAACCCTATAGAACAAATATCACGGTAAGGGGATTTCCTTCTTCTCGAAATCAAAAGCCAACGCGATTTTGGCACGAAATTCCCATACGTATCTTGTATCAAATAGGGTTGCTGAGATTAAGGAAAACAAACTATGTGGTAAACGGTGACAGAAATGCGGGGTTTTGCCACACCAGGAACCATACATTTATCAACATGATACGGGCCACCACCATAACTGTTCAACTCGCAGATCATGCTGTTGAAGAAGACACCACAACGCACCAAAAGGCTTGATGAGCTTGCATATTCCTGTACTAAAGACCATGGTAGCAGCAGCTGCGAGAGCCAGCCGGAACGAGGTCAATGGGGGGAAACCAAGTTCTTTCCATTTTTTTCTATTCAAAATTCAAAAAAAAACAAGTGTGAGAGAAAAGGAAAACACAAAATGAGTGCAGAAAATAATGTTATTATAAAATTGAAGAAAAGACAACAAAGTTTTAACGGCCAGCACGCTGCCCAGTCTGGTCTCGTCGCTCACGGTTACCGCCTGCATCACCACCACCATAACCTCCTCGACCACCACCACCGCGACCACCGCCACCACGGCCGCCTCGGCCACCTCGGTATCCGCCCCGGTCACCGCCACGGTCACCATGGCCTCCACGTTGACCGCCACGGAAATCACGTTGTTGCTGTTGCTGCTGGAGTCCCAACTGCATCGATCGGGACTCGAGGAGTTTCTCGTTGCTGTCGACAAAACTGGAGACCTTGTCGGCATAGAGTCCGGCCAAAAATTCGAGTCGCGATGTCTCAACGCCGGGTCCAGCCGTGCGGTGCAGGACAACCGTGTTGGTGGGCTGGTCAATGCTGGCCAACAGCTCTTCGTTGATAATCATGCGAGAGACTGTGGCGCGGACATCATTGATGGTGAGTTCAAACATGCCAGCGAGCTGGTCAATGCCGAGGGAATCGTAGTAGGGGGAATAGGTGAAAAAGTATGTGCGGAGGCCTTCTTCCTGGATTTTTCGGGACAACATGTTCTTGATCTTTTCAGTATTTGGCATCAGATCCCAAATCTTGATGGCGTGAATCAAGTCTCGACACCGCTGCCATTCTCCGGCAGCCAAAGCCTTGGCAGCTCCCATAATGTGGTCACGGGTGTTTTCAGGGGGTCCTGAATATGTCAATCATGAGTTTGTGATTCTAATTGAGCGAGAGAAGGTAAAGAGATGACATACCGATAAAGACTTGACGCTCGTTGTAATCCAACATACGACGGAATGGCTTGCTGATAACCTTGCGGCGAGGCTCGTGCGCGTTGGCTGCCATGTTCGGAATTTCGAGGAGCATGGAGCATGTGAGGTAGACGCACTCGAGGAGTTCGAGGTTGATGTGCATGTGGAAAGGGAGCTGACGCAACTTCTCCAGCTTTTCTTGCTCGGGGGTTTTGTCGGAAAATCGCTGCATCTGGACACCTTGAGCCAACAGTTCCTTGACTTTGCCAGATGAAGAAATTTCCTGCAAGCAGTTGGCGGTTTCCCGGACCATGCCAGCACGGAATGCGCACAGGCCAATCTGAGCCATGGTTCGGTTGAAGAGGATTTGGGTGGAGACTTCGGTCTGAGCAATGTGATCCTGCAAGTGAGACATGAGCATCAGATCGCGAGCACGTTGGAAGTTGTCGTGGAGTGCGAGATGGTACACGTGGCAAAGAAGCGATCGGGTTCGGACACGGTCGATGGATGTCTTGTACAGGCTGATGCAGAGATTCTGGACAAGGTCTGAGGGTTCTTCAAGCTTCTCGTTCAAAGTTGGGTGCAATGTTCGAACTTCCTTCTCGACAGCCTGAATGACAGAGTCGGGTTTGTAGTAGAGATGCTCAACTCGGCGCATCTTGGTGCTGTCGACGGCCAAAGTGTAGTTGATACGCTCAAAGTACTTTTGCGCACGAACAATTAGGGCGTACAGAATTGTTTCGTCACGGAGACGGCTGACATAGTCCAGTGTGTGAGGGTCAATGTGTTGAAGGGATCGGGTAAATTCATCGTCGATGCGCTCAATCAGAGAGCTCAAACTTGCGCGAATGATAATGTTCTCGCCATTCTTGAACTTTTCCTCGGCAGCTTCGGCTTCATCCTCCTCCTCTGCCATTTCCTCAATGCAGATGCTTACATTCTCCTCGAGAAGGGCAAACAACTGGTTCATTTCCGCGGCAGCGGACTTCCAGACATCCGTGGCCAAATATCCGGCGGTAGATGATGAAGAGTCAAATCGGGATGGGATGAGAGCAAGCAAAACACGAACGCGGGCAGAGGGGGTAAGGGCGATTTCGAGCAGACGTTCCAGGTTTTGCATTTGCAATTGACGATCCGTTCCCTGTAAATGAAAATGTCAGCATTTATTCTCGTAGTCATAAATTGGGTATTCGAACCTTCTTTCCACGAGCTTGAATGACCTCATGCAACTTCTTGAACAGATCCTCGGGTTTGAGCTCAGCGACCTTTCCGCGCTTGCCAACAACTTGGAAATCGTCTCCGTCCTCCTTTCCTTCCGCTTTTGAGCCCTTCTTGCGGGGCCTCTCAAAGTCACCTCCGTCCTCCTTTTTCAAAAATCGGTCACGGCCCTCACCCTCGTCGTCAGAACCACTTTCTGAATCCGAGGCGGCAAGAGCAGCGGCTTTTTTGGCTGCTTCATCCGCAGACTCTTCCTCGTTGACAGGGTTCTAAAGAATTCGAAACAGTCGTCAGCAATGGTCTTGTTGGCATCAAAATAAACAATACACGCACCGCCTTGAAGGCCTCAATGTCAGTCTCATGTGACTTGACAAACTTCTTTATACGTTGCTTCATGGCGTTGAAGGCACGGGAACCGGACGCATTCATCTTCTTTACAACCTCCTTGTTGGCGACAGTCTCCTTCACAGAAGCTTCGAGGTCGTTAAGGAATCGGATATAGAACCGTGGAACACCTTCACGTTGGATAACTGCATTGGCCTTGACATATGCCTTGTTCAGCTTTTCAAATTCTGTTTTTACAATGTGAATAAGTAAAACCAATGTGGTGCAAGCCTCCCCAAAGGCGTCCATACCATTTTGTATAGCGACCCAGTCGTTGATCTTTGTGGCATTCTTGAGAGACTTTACGGTATTTCGCATCTCGTCAAAACGCTTGTCTCTTGCACTTTTGACGATTCGCTTTGTGTCCTCATCACTGCTCTCATCTGAGGATTCAGCTCCGCGGACGAAACGGCTGGGACCCTTCTTGCGCCCGGCCTCGGAATCTGAACCGGAAGAGGACTCGGAATCGCTGCCAGAGCCAGAGGCCGAGGTCTTGGAGGCATTCTCGTCGTCGCTGGAGGAATAGTCGGATTCGCTGTTGGAGTCAGAGCCTGAGCCTCCACCACGGAAAAAGCGAGACATGTTTGGATGCGGTGATCAACAGATCTTGAAGTTTTGAAAAAGGCTGCTGGTCCAAAAAGCGGCGACGGAACAGGCGACGCCGGTGGTCTTCTTTGTTTGCCGACGCAGAGATCTCGTCTTGTAATGTTGAGCGGATTACGACCTCCTTTTTACAAAACCGGCCGTTGCTCGATAAACAGAAACTGAGAAACAGGGCCCCATCGCTTGCCATGGCAACCGCAAGTCACGTGTTTTGGGCAGTCCGTGGTCCCAAATTTGAGACTAGTGACTAGTCACTATTGACATGAGAAGCAACAATTTTCACCACAAGATCAATTAACCATGAGCGCCCAAATCTCTCGTTTGAACAGCTTTTTGGTCACTAACAGGGGCCTGGCACTCGCCTCCCTCGGTGCTGTTACCGTCGCACTGTATATGGTATGTATGTTCCAGTCATGTCTGGAGACTTGTCCTTCTCACGCTTTGACCTTGCATATCAGAATAGCAGGTGGGAATGACTCCAGAAACAAGTTGACCATCAAAAGCTAGCGCTTCAACAAGAGAAGGAGCTCTGGGCAACGGACGTTGCCCGGCTTGGGAGGGAAATCAGGGAGCAGGTCGCAGAATCCCTGCTCACGTTCGGCTTGCCTGCCGACCTCCGGGCCGACCTCGAAAAGTTGCAGAAAGAGCGACAGCTGTAATTTTTCATTGCAGTAAGGGTGAGACTGCGCGCACATCAACCAAATTTCAAAGGATTGTTAGTTTTACATCCCCAAACCAACGATCGTCAACAGTCGGGCATGGACTTCCCTAACCCAACTTATTTTATACCGTGAAGCCGGGTTGCCTCCACCAGATCACGATATCTTCCAAACTCCAGCTCTTCCCCAATTTCCTCATTATGATCGTTGATGCTGGGTTGTCCGGGTTGCGGAGTAGGTATAAAGTCAATCAGTCCGCGGGCATCAAAGCGGTCGATCAATGTATCGGCGTCGCCTTGCTACTTGATCCTGCAGGCAGGTCAGCAAATGCGACGTACCGTAACATCTTTGTACCGCTTACAAGTTCTGCTGCTTCTCGTTCTGATAGTATTGTTGCGCATCCGGATATGTTTTGCCTGCTTTTGTGATCAGATTGGGGAAGGATGTGAAAGACGGAAACGAAAATTACAAGTTGTTCCAGTAATTCGAAGTAGCTGTGCTAGATCTGCAAGTTTCGTGTTACGCGATTGAGCTCGTCGTTCTGCTCTCACTTTATGATCTACCATCGCATCGTTCAACTTTCGCTCTTGTTGCCGCTGCGTATTCACGTCTCAGACTATGCTCGTGTTGCGTACTTTTCTGGACTTCTTACCGCTGCATGCCACATTCTCTTCCTGGTCTTTAGAGCCCGTGAGCAAGAAGGGTCGCGGGTCTTGCGACCAATGGCGAGAACGCCTGGAAAAGTTTCTAAATCTGAGAATGTAGCCCTGGGGTGCTCAGAACCTCATTGGGAAAGTTGTATGAAATTTCCGAAATCGCTCAACACTACTATATACATTTGAACACAATTGCATCGTCCAATGAACTCAATATTACATGATAAAACTGCATTCAATGGCGTACGAAACTGGGTTCGTCGCCGGTCTCTTCTTCCGTGGGTAACTTTCGCCACTTCCGGCGTCATCCAAGTTGGTCGTCTGTACGCCAGCAAAGGGTTTGCTGCTACCGGTAAACGCGTGCCATCCGTGATAAGTTTCAAATTCGCGAAGAGAAGTATTGATGCCCTGGTCGAAGAAGGCGTTGATCGCCCCGTCATTCCAGTCCTCCAAGCAGTTGGTACGTATGGCCTCAAATCAGCAGCTTCCCTGCTTCTACCAGCACGTATAGGCCGTCGCCATACAGAAGCGCAAAGTACAGGCAGACTTTATTCCCTATTTTCATTTTGCCGATGAGGGGTGTCAGCTATTTGATGCAGGATGAGCTTGCTGATTTGAGGCCATACGTACCAACTACTTGGAGGACTGGAATGACGGGGCGATCAACGCCTTCTTCGACCAGGGCATCAATACTTATCTTCGCGAATTTTCCCAATCGGAGAAAATCCAAATTCAAGAGGAAAGGGTCATCCCGGTACTTTTGGGTTTTCACTTCACCGAATCCCACCTCCAGGTGCTCGGGAGAGGCTTTGATTGTGAAGAGTTTCATATCGGGCTGCCGGGCCCGCCCACTCTCTAAAAGTTCTGCCTTCGCTTTCTTCGCGGTCGTGGAGGCGGTATTCGGCCACGCCAGGCCCACTCTGGGGATGTTGGACAGGAAATGGCCGAGGTACTGATGTACGAAAATGCATATTAGATTTCCTTCCGACTCGCTGTGCATGTGCACAGGTATGACCGGAAGAGCCTTCACTAAATTTCGCACTAAATCGATGTTTTCTCTTTCCGTGGGTTCTTCCAGCATCCTTCGGATGAGTTTGTCATCAAGCGTCGTCGTCATGCCACCTTCTCGGCTTGCGTCCTTGCAGACGCGACGCAGGAATAGCTCGGCGCTATCGTCCATCTCTTTAACTTCAAACTTTATCTCGTCGAGGATCTGTGCGCGTAAGTTGGGCATCATTTGATTTTGGAGCGCGCCGAGCAAGCGGGTGCCGGTGTTTGGGCATTGTCCCTAATCTCCAGTCTGATGTGTCGTCGGCCGTCCTCGAGATTTGTCGTGAATGGTACCTTGACCGACCCACTCGAGCGGGAGTGTGGTCTATTCCAGGGTTCCATCTTGTCGCCAATGCTCTTTAATGTCTTCATCGACTCATTGATAACGGGGATCAATGATTTCACGGACTGGGGAGTTCGCAACTGTAACGCCAGCAACTCGTGGACGTTGCCCTCCATGGTTAGGCCCTGGACCCGCCCTTGTCGTAGCGCTGCTTCCTGTTAGTTGGTGAGCTGGCCGGACACATTAACGGATTTGAATTCTAGTGGAACAACCGCTGGTCTCGGCAGAGGACTATTTTCAATCGGCAGGAATATCGGCTGGCATCAGCATCATCGTCAAAATCGTCCTGATTGACACCATTCTCACTCTGATCGTCCCCTGCTTCTACGTCAAAGAGGTTGGTGCGAGAGGTTTTTACCGTGGACGACTTTGAAACCCGGCTGTACAATGCGCTGATTGCGCTGGTTGCGTGGTGGTGTTCGATCCTGTGTCGATGCTGGGCGTTTGGCAGGTACTGACGGTTGGCGTACCACCCTTTGTTACGATGATTGATCCTCTGACGGACGGTCAGCAATTTATCATAGGATGTACTTGGATGTTGAAGTACGTACCTCTTGGCCGCTTCTCACCGACAATGCTTGATAATTTCACATAAGCAGAATGAACGATACCGAGTGAGGCGGTAACCCTGTGCATAATGCCCCCCTCTCTAATCGCCTGAAATGGAAGTGCAATTGCAGAAAGGTTAGATTTTTGAAAGAGGTCCGACCTCATTCAATCTCCGGGAAACCCGACTAACCTCGTCAATTTGGTTCCGTATAGATTTCGTGGAGTTTTTGATCTGTATAGTGGCGAAACACTGATTTCAGTTAGCAAAAACTGGATATAAACATTAACGGAGAAAAACTTTTTGCTGATGTTGCGCAAGCTGTATCACCAGGATGCAACCCGTATACAGACAAACTTGCTCGAGAGAAGGATGCCACCCCCCTCCACAGGATGCAACCCGTGGAAAGTTCTCTCTCGGCCGTATTCCTGATCAAGAGAAGGATGCAACCCCCCTCCAAAGGATGCAACCCTTGGAGAGTTCCTCTTGGGAATCATCAACCCATAAATCATCGGCGGTGTAACCTTTAGCTTACCATTTGCTCAGTGTCGTTCTTTTCATAGCCGTGGTCCATTAGTTTCAGTTTGATACGATGGATCCAACACGCGTGAAGCTTTTCGGAATCGCCATCATCCCAAAGCAATAAGGAATCCTTGTGAGTGCGGAAGAAAGTGGCCAGGAAAAGACCGGACTCGACGTGATTCTTGAGGAGAGGACACCATGGCGGCTCGCTTCGTTTTTTCGCTACTGGACTACCTGTGGACTACTGGACGCGCTCCACTTCAAATTGCATCGGAAGACGTCTTTAAAGTGTTGTCCCGTGACGCCCACTTCCTGCTGATGGGAGGAGTGGAATCTTTCTCCTCGTCGCTACTGGCCGGGTAAGGGATGCTGCTGATCTTGACGGGCGCCAACTGCATCCTGTCATCTCTTGAGTTCCAGCTTGAGTCGTATCAGATTGTCTCGTCGTCGTTATTGCGAGCATATCCGAGCTGTTGCTGGCTGTTTGTAGGTGTATCGTGCATCCCATCGCGGATCGCCGTCTCACCCCTCGAGAGTCGAGAGAGGCGTCGGAGTTCATTGCGGCACAGTCATGGTCGTGGATCCTTGAATTGAATCAATTGACGAGACTTGAGCAGTTCTAAATTGATAGAACTCCACAGTTTCACCACAATCTATTATCCAAGAAACCCTGCAAGAAACCCATCCCCCAAAAATGTGCAAAAGAGTTCAGTGCGAAAAGTGCAAGAAGGCCACCTGGGCAGGTAAGCGCTCCCTCCTTTTCCTCATATCGCACAACCAATAACTCACCGAGAACCGTTACAGGATTGCGGCCAGCACATTCCTCAGGCCCTTGCCGGCTTGAAGGACGAGGAAATCTGCAAGTGTCCGCGCGACGGCAAATAAAAGCTGTAGAAGAAGATAATCTGTTATCCGCATCGTTGCAGCATATAGTTGATGGTCAAGACTGACGTTGTTGCTTGGGATGTTTGTATTCGCCTATTATTTGGCTTACATTTCCAACACGAATTATATTCAGTTTATTCTCATACGCAAAACCGTTTATTAGTGATGGCAGCGAGTTCGATTGAAGAAGATTGAGGATTCGTAACCATGAGAGTAGGCCTGTGACTACAATATTGTTGTAGAAATCGCCTACGTATGAATATCTACCTTTGCACCCGAGACGCCTTTCCCATTAGCTCCTTGGAGGAGTTACGAGGTTGTGAACGAAATGGGTGTACTGTACATCTCTTCCTGATTGGAGCGACTGGCCGAGTCTTTATCATCAGGAGCGAGTGCCAAGCCGATGTTGGGTGGCCATCTTCAACCCGGGCAATAAATTACCCTTCCACTTTCGCAGCTCTTAATCGGGTTTGCACATCCCTATTATTTGATTTGTCGCACATCTGCGGTGTATTTAGTTATAGAGCCGGAACGGATGAATCAAAGGAAAGCTGACAGTCCGCAATCTTGATGGAGTGAGGGAGTGAGCCATATTTTGGGTTAAGAACGTGCTGAAAGATGAAAGCAACGTAAGTTTTCCATTGGATAATCATTCCGCACACATTCGATAGCAAACATAGAGCTCGAGTAAGGAAAAAGTAGTCGTTGATTGAACAGGCACAATTAAATAACAAAACTGTAATACTAGATAGCAGTGAAACAAACAACAAGATTAAGGAAGCCAAAGAGTCCGATAAAGAAAAAATAAAAGTGTCAGGGGGTAGCGACAGAAGAACGAACAAAGGTATATAGGATTTAAATGTCGCTGGGGAACCGGTTCAAAAAGACCGAGTTTGAGCGTTTCAAGTTGGTCGGTGGGGTAGCGGACTGCGAAGGGGACGGGGCGGTCGGGGGTGTTGGTGTTGTTGTTAAGTCCCTCGAGATCGGTTTCGCTGGCGGTTCGGTGCATGAATGCGCGCGGGTCAGAGGATCGGAGATCGGTCATGGACTGGTGGTGGGCGTAAGAAAGGCGGGGGGAAAGACGGAGGTGGGAGGGGGACTGGAGGGACGATACTGTCCCTTGGTGCGTTATTGGCCGACGAAGGGTTCTGGAACATCCAATTGGGGGTTGCGGGTTGGACTGTTGGGTCATTTGGGGGGTGCTGAGGGGAGAAGAGGGAGGGGAGCGGCCCGCTTGTTGTTTGCTGGTTGGAGAGGGAGGAGAGGTTGGTGGCTGACCAGGAGTTGGAAAGGCCGTTTCCGCTGCCTCCTCGGGCCGAGGACGAAGATGAAAAGGAAGATGCGCGGGAAATCATGTTGGGAAGACTCTGGTTGTTGGCCAACGCAACATTGGTGCTGCTCGCGCGTCGGGACAAGGCTGCCGAAGAAGCATTGAGAGAAGAGCGAGATGCGGATGCCAGACTGGATCGACTGGCGAAACTGGATCGGGATGATAGGATAGACAGGGTTTCGGCGTCGGCGGCCGTCTTTCGGGTCGTTCCCCAGGTGAATCGTCCAGGCGCCAGCAAGACCAGCTCGGGATGACGATACTGAAAATGGGGAAGCAGAGGACAACGGAATGTACCAAAAGAGCTGTTCGAAGTGGAGGGTGGCGATGGTGATGACAAGACCGACTGAGAGGAGGACAAAGGATTGTGACCATGGGGAGCACGTAGAGTCCCGCTTCGACGACTGCGCAGAACACCAGGAACAAGAATTGGATGGTGAGGACGGGGGTGATTAAGCAGACGCCCAATTCGACCAGCACGACAAAACGAAGGAGTAAACCGCGGATTCCGGAACGGGGGTCGTAGGCCATGACTTCGATATGGTTGTGAAGCAACGAGTTGGTCCAGCGACGACGTTGATTGAGAAGAATGGGAAGGGAAGTGGGGACCGCCGTGATACATAAAGCCTTGGGGATAAACTCTGTATGCATCGTATGGAATTTACGGAGCAAGAGAGTGGACAGGAATCGATCTTCGCCAATTTTGTAGAGATTGCAGCGGTGCATGGTCATTTCAAAGGGTTCGCCCGTGTACGGATTGCTGCCGTTGTACATGGCAATAATGAAATCGTCGCAGAGACGGGGTTCCCAGACTCCGGTAGAGGGATTCTTTTGCTTGATACGGTAGACGGCAAAACAACCCGACAAGACTAAAATCTCACCGAGAAGGGACTCGAAGGATTTGAGGAAACGATGCGTGATAAAGTATTCGTAGACTTGAGCGGCGGCGGTGATGGATTCCCATTTGTTTTCGACGGCGGTTTCGCCCGTGGTTCCCAGAATGTTTTGGTTCTTCTCCAGCAGTGTGATTTGGCGAGAGAGACCGTCGGGCAACACGAATGTATCGGCATCGGTCAACAAAAAGTATTCATAATCGGCGGGGTCAAGTCCAAGTTGGAGGTAATGCCGTTCAAGTTCCAAGTCGAGAGCGGACCATTTGTCGCGACGGTTGGGCCAAAAGTTGACGGAACGGAGAAACTTCATGATAATCAGTTGGGAATCACGCTTACTTCGGTTCCCGAGGCGCGAGAGATCCGTGTCGTGCAAACCGACTTTGACGACAACAATGTACGGGACACTGCAGTTTTCGGTTTCGTGCCATCCCGAGTAGACTTGGGCACCGTTCATGCGAAGGTCGCCGTGGCCAGTGGAGGGGTACGTAACGGGCTCGGGTTCATCGCCTTCCCAGTAGAGGACATCGTGGAGAAGGATATCAGGGGTCGTCATTTTCTGATTCTTGCCGACAATGAGACCGTCCATAACGAGGAACAAGAGCTTTTTCGTCAGGGTATTCGAGGTCAGCCACAGAGTCGACCGTCTTTTGCAAGACTTCCTTGGTTTCCGAGTAACAGGGGACATGCAGAATAACTCCTTTTTGGATCTTGTCGTCGGCAGGGTACGATCGGAATTGGGTGTAAGCAGCGGCAATAACAATGACAATCAGGACGACGGCCGAGATGAGGGTCAAGCCGAGGATGATCCAGGAGTAGACGATACAGCCGGTTGCGGGTGGGTAGAGTGCTCGCAGGTACTGAGCTTTGGCCCGGGAAGCAGGAGCGATGAGCATTTCTGGGGTGTAAATGTTGGGATCGGTACACCAAAAGACGGGAATGTAGAGGACGATAAATAGACCGACGACCGCAATGATGAGTAGAATCACACAGACTGCCACCTTTTCTCTCCTACAAAGGTTTCGCAATGTTAGGTACGCGGGCTCCTTTTGACGGACATCTCTTTAAAGTAAACATACCAGGCGATACGGGCTTCGGGCAGAGGGTAGTTCTTTTTGAGCAGAAACTCGGGAACCCAGAACGTCAAGACCTTAGTAATCATCATCCACGCACTGTACCATCTGTTCAAGATATATTCCGAAAATCAGTACACTGTTTTGACAGCGGTAAGAATACTACAAACCAAGTACTTACGCATGGGAGGATTCGGGCCAGACCATGCGCCGGCGACGACGACCGGTGCCAGTTCCTTCAGTGCCGTCGGCGGCCCTTGATTGACCCAAAGGCGATGGGACGCTAGGTTGGGTGTTTGTTGCGGGCATCATGGTTGCTAGTGGTATATTTCAGATGTGTTCCGGGAGTGAAGGTTGAAGTATAGATGGAGTGTTCGTAGGTATAAGAGAAAGTATCAGCAACACTTTCTCCTAATTGCCTTGATGCTGATGCTGGCTTGATGCGCAACGACAGCAAGAACGAACGATGCTGAACAAAAATGTCACACCTATGGTCTGCTAAAAGTGCTCTAGATAAAAAAAAAACTGCAAAAAAAAAATGTAGCTGTTTCCTCGGTGCTGGGTTTCGGATTGGGCTGTTGCTGTGCTATTGCGCTTGTGCGCGGGTTGTTATATCCAACCTCAATGTCCGCCACCGCCGGCGTACCGAGCCAGCGAGCCACTGCTGGAAATATTTTTCGGTTTCAAGATTTTTAGAACACATTCATTTTGGAGAAGATCGTGTGTGGGTAAAAGTGTGTAGTGATTTTCAAAGGCATTCCTAAAACTTTTGTATGTAGGGATTCCAGTTTGAACATAAAGAAGAATCTCAGAGTCAAGCCTCGAGTCTGCTATACTCGAGTAACTGAGCCGGCGGATCGGAGTTACAACGTGGAACGGGATTCCATGAACCGAACAGCGCCAGAGCTCCCCCATCCGTTCCATTTCCATCAAGCCAATTCATTTGACAGGTCTGAACTTGATCCTGCTTGAGCTATGCTTTGCTCACTGTTGATCCAAGTATAATGGTCATGTTGATCCAGTGGTGGATTGAAGTTGCCTTGGGTCGGGGCGGAAAAGGATCGGCCGCCGCCAAGACCCAAAAGGAAGTTAACACTAAATTTAAGCTTAACGGTTATTGGCACGGGAAAATGACTTGGAACTTTTTGCTCGCGACGGAAAAGAGAATGACTTGGGAAAAAGTCTGTGCAAAGAATGAGGAATGTTCTTGTTCTGAAGCTGTTTCAGGAATTGCTGGGCAGAATTGTTCGTCGGGACTTTCTCTTCTCTGCATGTATGAATCAAAATCCCTTATTACAAGGCCGCGGTTTCCTGATGAGACTGCGACTGCAAAATAAAAGCTCGCGCTGAACATGAACGCTGTGATATGATAGCGAGTGCGGTCAAATTGAATGTAGAAGACAATCGCGGTTGTCAAATCTTTCTTCGACAACATGAAGCTTTGCTCCCCCGAACACATTCATTGTCTGGTCAAAGCTTGCTAACTCATGCAGATCAAACTGATGAGACAAAGACTTTCTCATACATCAATATCAATGATTCAATTGCCGCGTTCGACGTTGAGGCTACCAACAACGAGGGAAATCACTGCATGTATATGTACTCGAGTACTCGAGTAGCTGCCTCCTATACTCGAGTATCATATGCTAATGTTAGAAAGAGTTAACCTAAAAAACTAGGATACGGTTGCAAGAATTGACATGTAATTTTTCCTGGGCACAGAACAAAGATCCCGTTTGTGCAAGGAATACACGACGCAGAGCCTTCCGATCCAGAAGTTTCGCGAATGGAAATACTCTTCTTGGTGAAAGTTGACCCTTGGAGGAATGTCGAAACGAAATGCTGCAACTCACTCCTGGCTGGCCGGTCCGTCGCCCAAGAGCCCAAACCACGGCCAAACCAAGGCTCCGTCTACGGGCACCGTCGTGAAACCGTCCGAAAACCACAGCGCCATCGATGGGCATTGGGCTCCATCAGATACAAAAAAAAAAAAAAGCTTTGAAAGAATCCTGGTTGCTACCCAACTTTAAAAACTCCGACTCTTTGACAGAGAAAACCTCACAAACATGAAGCAACTTGAATCATGTTCAAGCTCCTGCATAAGAAATAAATGCAACCAATGGCGAGCGACAATAGTCAAACAATCGCGCGAAATCTAGGAAATTTAGCCAGGTCTTTCGCCGTCGCGGCAAGACGTCGAAATCCGAAACGACTTTCATGAAGACGCCGCCGCTGTAGAAATATATAGACTGACCGCTCAAGGCTGAATGCAAAGATATGACTTTTTGCGTTTTTCGAGGACATCGTCCCCCCCGAACTCATAAGGTTGGGCCATTTCCCTTCTCCCTTTTCAAGTCCAAATATTTTTTCCAGTTATTCTTCCCACAAGTAACTGGACATTGGACATATCCATCATGACTGTGACAACTAGTAGAACCAAGGCGTTGACCGCCGCGGCTGCCATAACCCTGGTTTCCCTCCTTCTCGCTGCCCGCCCTACAACCGCCGCTGTCATTGGCATCCCCAACTTTAGCCTGACCGGCCCCGCCCGCATCATCTCCCGCCTGGCCGTCAACATTGGTGCCAACCAACAGTGTGGAGCCGCTTTCGGGACCTGTGCTACTGGTCTCTGCTGCTCTGAATGGGGGGTGAGTTTTTGGTCATGTCTTTGGGGGGTATTTAAACTGATTCATCCTCCGTATTCATAGTACTGCGGAGCATCGTCGGACCATTGTGGTGGAAACTGTCAGTCGTCTTACGGATCTTGTTCGGCTTCTAACGGGGGTGGATCGCTGCCCGTCGTTGGAGGCGACACGCGCTGTGGTGCTGGAGTTGCAACCTGTCAAGCTGGATTATGCTGTTCCCAATACGGAGTCTGTGGTCCTCACGCCAACGACCCGGTCCGCGGCTCGTACTGCTCGGCAGGATGCCAGTCGACTTTCGGTGATTGCGACAGTGGATCATCCCCGTCTGCTACATCCTCGGCAGCACCCACATCTACTCCCACCAATGGTCTTCTACCCGTCGTAGGAGGTGATACGCGCTGTGGAGCGGGTGTTGCAACTTGTCAAGCTGGTCTTTGCTGTTCCCAGTACGGAGTCTGTGGCCCCCATGCAAGCGACCCCGTCCGAGGATCATACTGTTCTGCAGGATGCCAGTCGGCTTTCGGCGACTGTGACGGAACACCTACCTCCCCGGCTACCCCATCATCGACCCCAACCGGAGGATTGCCCGTTGTAGGAGGAGACACCCGTTGCGGTGCTGGCGTTGCTACGTGCCAGGCCGGTCTGTGCTGTTCTCAATACGGAGTCTGCGGTCCTCACACCAATGACCCTGTTCGAGGATCTTACTGCGCTGCCGGATGTCAACCTCTATTTGGTGACTGTGATGGGTCTGCTACCTCCCCCGCCACGCCCACGGCCACCCCTACAGGAGTCCTCCCCGTTGTTGGTCCCGATACCCGCTGTGGTCCTGGTGTCGCCACGTGTCAACCAGGCGTTTGCTGCTCCCAGTACGGTGTTTGCGGTCCGCACGCTGCCGACCCCGTCCGAGGATCTTACTGCGCTGCCGGATGCCAACCTCTCTTTGGTGACTGCGATAGCACCGCAACGTCAACCTCTGCCGCCACGCCCTCCGCAACCCCCGGAACACTCCGCAACCTCGACCAATCCTGTGGTGCCGGCATCGGTGCATGCGGATACGGCGCTTGCTGTGGCCCCGCTGGAACCTGCGGCTACACATCCGACTACTGCTCGGCCGGCTGCCGCGCCGGCTTCGGAAACTGCAACAACGCCGAAATCCAACCCATCTACACTTGCCAGACCTCCAACGGATTCCTGCTCACCTATGATGACGGTCCGGCCGTTCTCACCGACGGTCTCCTCGATTTCCTCCGTGCCCAAAACGTCAAAGCAACCTTTTTCATGAACGGCAAAAACTACAAACAATACTTTTCTAACGGTCAAATCGGAACCGCTTTTGGAATCTTGGCCAAGGCTGATACGGTCCGTCAAGCCGACGCCGATGGTCACCAGCTCTGTATGCACGGGTTCACCCACACTGCCGCGTCCACCACCTCCGAAGGAAACTTTACTTACGAAGTCACTGAACTCTCCCGCGTCTTTGCAACCGTCCTCGGAAAAGTTCCCACCTGCTACCGTTTCCCCTACGGCGATTTCCAGTCCAAACATCTCAAAATCCTCGGCGGCATGGGTATCACCCCTATCCTCTGGGACACAGACAACCGAGACTGGGAAGGCGGTGCCCCCGCCGACAACGTTCTGGAACTCGAGCGAGCCGCCCCCGCCCCTGGTCCCGTATCCCATATCGTCCTCAACCACGATGTCGCAGTCAACACGGCCGATTTCCGACCCTCGTACGTGGGAACCAACCTGGCGACTCTCTCCGTCCAATACCTTAAATCCAAAAACTTTAATTTCTTGACCGCCGCCGATTGTGGATTGGGAAGCTTGTACCGGGCTCCTACCCCTAATGATTTGGTC
This sequence comes from Phlyctochytrium arcticum, assembly GCA_025602905.1. Classification (NCBI taxonomy): domain Eukaryota; kingdom Fungi; phylum Chytridiomycota; class Chytridiomycetes; order Chytridiales; family Chytridiaceae; genus Phlyctochytrium; species Phlyctochytrium arcticum. The sequence goes on from JAHLKI010000076.1 coordinate 26,044, forward strand.
TGCCGCCCAGAAGGCTGTTTTGAAGCTTGAGAGGAATGGTTTTTTATTCATTTAGTCATTTATTCTTTTACTGTCACTTTCACTCACGTACTGCAACTATTTTATCTTACATTCTGTTACTTTCTCGTACAAACTCACAAATACATACAAAGTGCATCGCTTATATGGGTCTTGTTCACAATCGTATTGGGCGTCTAATATGAAATTGTCTCAAGTGGATGTGAAATTAAAACTCTATTAGGAGATTATGAGGAGCGGCATTAAAGTTGACTACTGTATGTGATAAATTCTATGTGTGCAGGAGAAGGGAGCATCTATCTAAATTCTAGTACGCTTGTTGCTTGTTGACATAAGGAGCATCGGTAAGACCGTTGGGTGAACCTGGGAGGGCACCAGTCTTGACTCGCTCGTTCTTCAAGTCAACCAGATCCTTTTGCAGGCGGAAAATTCCCTTGAAGACGTGCTCACCAGTCAGCTCAAATTCAGATGGCTTCCAGCCGGTAACAAAGGGAAGCTCCTCCTTCATGAAGAAATGCGACAATCGCTCCGTGCTAACGACGCCCGTCTTTTCAGTTTGCCCAGGCACAGGATCCGACAAGAGGAGTAATGGGATACCGGCCTGATCAACAGCGAGAAACTTTTTGGATGCAGTGGCGACAGTGTCTTCGTGGTTGCCTTGCAGTGGGGGTGCGCCCCATTTCTCGGATTGGTATTCGCGGAGGAGACGGGCTTGCGCCATGCTTTTGTACGAAAGAGTAGCGACACCGTCAACCGTCTCGCTCAAAGCCATAAGTTGCTCGACCAGGGATGCATTGCGGCGAGTGAAATGGTCACCCCATCCTTTGTCGTTACCGTGCTGAATACCGTTGTAAAAGTTAATGTCGTTGAGGTCGACGATGACGGGGTCTTGGGCCTTGACGGTTTCGATGGTGGTTTGGGCGACGACCCACCAGAATTTCCATTCGAGGTTGAGGTAGGTCTTGAGGGTGTCGGCAAAGTCCCAGGCAGTGAGGTTGCGGCCGTCGCGTGGGAGCATGCCGTGGTTGGCCAGAGTGTTGAGCATGGGGCAGGGAGCACGGACACTCTTGCCGGTTACCTAGTCCGCCTCGGGATCTTGCCACGGGTGGTCCTTCTGAAGTTTCTTGGGGTCGGTGGTTGTGGGCGGCAAGGCCCATGTAGGACCAGGAGGTGCTTCTTTGGTGGTTGGTTTCTTGCCGTAGGCGGGGATGTTGTGGGCATTGTCGCCCCACCAGTAGCGTTGCGCCTCAAAGCTGGGATCGTTCTTGTCGGGTGCTTGGCCAGCGGCGTCTCGGCGAATATGCGCCTGGCGAACAGTGTTTCCCCGCAGGTTCTTGATGGCAAAGGCCTGTGGATCCGACGACTGGTCAAAGTTGGCCCACGCGTTCGCGTTGGCGATGAGGAGGGTGGCCAGTGCCGCGGCAGACAAAAGGTTGAGGGAAGGCATGTTGGGGGATGATGGGGATGAGATGACTTGAGGAGGAGTGTGACGTTCCTGCTCTTTTATGGAGTTGCCAAAGACCCGACTTCCATCTTGCCGAGAAAACGGCCGTTTGCTCCTGAATACCATTTCGGAGTATGCAACTCCCCGAACGACCCCAACCTTTTCGTTGTTTCCCGTCACTGTCTATATAGAATATTTGAATAATGCGGTGGAATTGCTCCGGTTTTTCCTGCCGTGGCCTAAGTACTGTCCAAGGCATTGCTGGTGTCTTGGTTGTGGCTTAGCTGTAGCTAGATCCCGTGCATATGCGCCACATCACACCCTACTTGTACACCAGTCCTGTATTCCCTTTAGTCCCGTAGCTTTATAATACACATCTTTAGTCTACTCACTTCCAAGGCAAGAAGATTACCTTCGACGTCCGACCTCTCCGGTCTGTTGCAGACCATCCTCCATTTCTACTTGCGTCACGTCCAGACGCGTTCGGACATCTTGAAGATCGTTTCCTTGCGATCTACGCCCGACGACCACAATGACCACGCCCACTCTCGAACAGATCCAGCAACTGTTCCAGGAAAACTTTGCACCTATTCGCCAAGAAATATCCAGTCTGAACCAGCAACTGGACTCCGTTCGCGGTGACCTGATCAACGTTCAAGATCGCGTCACAACCGTACAAAGCGAACTCACGCAGCAGAGTGCCCGCGACACTTCAACTCGACTCCCTCCGAATGCAGCCCCCCTTAACGACAACCCCGACTTCGAAGGAGGGCCTGCCCTTACGGGTACAGGTCGATACTTCCGCTGTTGGCCATTCAAAGGCCTCGCCGGCGAAGACGTTGAAAACTGGTTACTGTCTGTAGACATGGCATTCCGTAAAGATCGGACCTCCCCTAGCGAACGAATCAATGTGATAGCTGATGCTCTTGATGGCATTGCTCGTACATGGTACTTGACGAAACTGCGACAACGCAACGCTTATATGGAACAGCGCAACTTTACTATCGACACGCTTCCACTCCACGAGCGGGTCGCCATCTCTTGTACTCAAAACGATCCAATGATCATCGATTGGGACACTTTTGTTCGCGCCTTCAAGCAACGCTTTTTACGAGTCAATCACAACGAACACATTTTCGAAGCCATGATGACCCTGAAGCACCAGTTTGGCCAAATTGAAGATTACATTCACAAATGGACGGCTTTAGAAGGACAGATTTCTAACTTTCCCATTGACCAGAAACTCTATCTGTTTAAACGTAATCTTCATCCAAACATTCGCCCTGCGGTCGACCAACGCGATCCCAAGACCATGAGCGACGCCATCCACTTCGCCCAGTTGGCCGAGTTCTCACTCAACCCTCCACACAACCGGGCTCCACTTATCCCGACCATTCATACATCGCGTACTCGTACCTTCCTCTTGGGCGTGACAAGAACGTTTCCGCTCCAGTGTATGAGCCGCTCGCGCAATCTGCGCCCCATCCCACATCGCTCGATCCCATGGAGCTCGACAGGCTGGCACTACACTACCACCGCCAGGAGCATCAGGAGCACCAGGAACATCTGTCCAGCACCCCGCGTGATATTCCCGAGCCCGTGCCCGAAAGCCTAAATGCTATACGTGATTCCGGTCCCAATCGGGAACTTTGTTGGCACTGTCAGAAACCTGGTCACAAAATGTTTGAATGTCGCAAACGCCGTAAGGACATCCAGGCTGGCAAGCTTAAGCCGTGGACACGCAAAACCGGAAAATTTCAACCCAGGCTGCACTACATGCTGGAAGAGGCTGGCGATTCGGACGACGACGATGCGGGACTATCTTACTTGCGTTACGATGAAGTTCATCAACGCGTGGTGAACGTTTCTGATCCCGTTTTCCTGACCACATCTTCAGAGGCTGACAATACTGAAATCGCTGCCCGGGGTACCCTCAACTCCTTGCTTCCCGATACTCAACCTTTTGCAGATGGTCGATCAACAGATAATTCTCCCAATATTGGCGCACCCGACTCTACCGAGTGCTTGCAAGTCATCTCCCGTTCTACAAGCAAGTCCCCACGCATTACCTTTGTTGGCACTATTGCCTGTGAGTCTGCTCCGGACCAGCAAACGCCTTGCCAATTCTTCCTGGACAGCGGAGCGACCCATTGCTTTGTCTCGGAGCATTTTGCCCAACTCCACGACATCCCCATAGCCATGACTACCGGTACAGTTACTCTCGGAGATGAGCGCACGACGAAATCATTAGGTAAAGCGGTCCTTAACATTTCTTTTGCGGGTTTCTCGGACTGCATCACGGCCACGGTCCTGCCATTTCAGCACGCTGATGTTATACTTGGCCTCGATTGGTCTAAGCGCAATTCCGTGACCACCAAGCATCAGCCTGATCAGGATGTTATTGGTGGCCCGACGCTCGTACGAACCACTTGCACACCACACAATCGTCATTCCTACTACTTCAGCGACTGACAAAAACGGCCCCCGCGTTTGCTACACCTCGACACTGACCTTCAGCGCGCGAGACATGAAGTTACCCCTGTTTACCTTTCTGCCAAACAGTACGATCAGTTGTTAAAAGCGCAACCAGACGATTGTCTTCTCGCTTGGCCCGCGCGTTCCCACCCCGTTGAAAAGTGCGAGTCTCCGCGTTTGCATTCGTTAGTCTCATCCGCTATGCATTCTCTTTCGCTTAAGCCGTCATCCACTCCTCCGAAAGCACCTTTACGATCAGCGGCTGGCACTGCCCCTCTACCGACGCTTTTGATGCCAGCCAGCTCCCACCGGCTTTGGCACCGGTCGTTGCGAAATACGAATCTCTGTTCGCGGATTTTGATGCGATGCACTCCTACGACCCTACCGATGCCTTTAATGCGTATTCAAACAACCGACAGTCAACCTGTGCAGTCCACCCCACGGTGCCTGTCCCCCGCCGAGGAGGATGAATTGCGTGCTCAGTTGGATCTTTTTCTGGCTGCCGGTTTTATCAAGGAAGCTCCACCCGATTGCGAATGGGCCTCCCCTATTTTATTTGCCAAAAAGCCAGGTGGAGCCGGCCTTCGATTATGCATCGACTACCGCGCCCTCAATAAAAAGACCATTCATGACCGTTTCCCTCTTCCCCATATTGGACGCATTCTGTCGGCTCTCCAAGGTGCTCATGTCTTTACGTCTCTGGATCAGCAAAAAGCTTTCTATCGCCTCGCCATTGACCGTTCTAGCCGTTATAAGACTGCCTTCACCACCCCATTGGGCAACTTTTATTGGCTTGTGCTCCCCTTCGGTCTTACCAACGGTCCTTCGGCCTATCAGCGTTTTATCAATGCTGCTCTCGGCGATATCATTGGCAAATTCGCTTTCGCCTACCTGGACGATATCCTCATATTTAGCAACACTATGGAGGAGCATATCGCACATGTTGAAGAGGTTTTGCGACGTTTGCAGACTGCGAAAGTTCACTTGCGATTTGAGAAATGCAAATGGGCTCAGCCATCCCTGAAGTATCTTGGGTTCATTGTGGAAGCTCGAGGTATTAAGCCGGATCCCGCGAAGATCTCTGCTATCCTCGCTATCACCACGCCGCAATGCCTTGCCGATCTCCAATCATTTTTGGGCATGTGCGTCTATTTTCTCCATCATATTAAAGATTTTGCCCAACTCGCCGCCCCCCTGTACAAAGCAACCAAAACCACCGACTAGTCTGGACACCGGCACAGGACATTGCTTTTGTGGAGCTCAACTGCGTTAAC
>JAHLKI010000077.1:0-31225 GCA_025602905.1 Phlyctochytrium arcticum
CTAACCGGCAGCGGTCCATTGACTGGTTAAAGAATGCTCTCAACATTGGTTCGTATTCTGCAGTGACCGTTGAAGCGTTTCACGAGTTGAAAACAGACCAATTTAACTTTCCGCTGAGTGCAAAAGTGGATCTTAGAGTGGCGGTCGCTGGGAATTCAGTATGCTTTCTTAAATTGAAGAAAAAGGTCGAAGTCCACTCTCACAGGCAAGCGATTGCCGAAGCCTGTCTGTTTTGACGGGACAAACGAACGGAGAAAAGTCCAACTGGGATCGTCGTACTGACAGATTTGCGGGAGTACTGGGAGGTGTATTATTTTACGGCCTCAGAAGCGGACGGCAACAAGAGGATCTTGCACAGGGTCAGGGTCAACCGGGAGATAGGACTCGGCGCAATTCGAATGACTATTATGCTTTGTACAAAGGAATTGTCTGAGATGGGCGTTACCGTGGCGGATTGGGATAAGGTCAATCGCGAGATTGACGAATATCGGAACGGTCCACTTCATAAACGCATCAAGCTAGTTCATGTTTCTCCGGAGACTGCACAACTTATTCGTCTTCAATCCGTTGCCCTGAATGAAGAACAGCGGTCTGTGTTAGAAAGGCGGCTGTGGATGTCACTGTTTGCCGGTGTATATCATGACGTGGCGAGGAGGACGGAGAATGAATGGCCATCAATGTATGCGTGAGTTTGCATATCTGGACTAGCGCAGAGTGGGCGCAAACCCAGCGCGCCCACTCTGCGTTTTGGGGGTTAGGTTAGGGTCTTGAATAAGTTGAAGCTTTGGGGATGTCAAAATTAACAATCCCTTGAAAGTTGGTTGATGTTCAAATAATTAGGTCGGACTATTGGGATCTTGGCGAAAAACGCAGATGCGCTAGTCTTACCCCCCGGTATAATCTGTTCGCACATTCCACCGCTATAGCCCTTTTTTTTTCCTCCCTCCTCCCTCTCTTTTCTCTCCCGCTATGGGAGTGTAGCGTCCCCTGCGACCGCCCTCGATCGAAAGCATCGCTGTCTCGTGACTGGCAGGAAGTCCGGATGAATCGCGCGCGAAAGGAAACCCCCCAGGTCCCAGGGGTTCAATTCTCGAGTCACGCGACCGCGACCGAGTATACTGTAGATCCCAACAAGCTAGGGTTCGTTCAGATACAGTAGAGGCCATGATGTCATGTCCAGCAGCTACAAGTGTTGTTTCTGTTTTTTTGTCGTAGTCTGCGTGTGGTTTCTGTTTACATTCATAGCGCCTAACACCTTTTCGAAAACGTGGACCGCCATTAGCAGCATCGTTGGCCTGGATCTTTGGTTGTTTGGTTGGGATTATCATATCACAGATCGATTGCCCCTTGGCCTTGGACCCAAAGCCTTTGAAAGCAAAGCAAAACCCCCTGGCGCTTTTTTTGATTTTGACAACGACATACATACTGCAACTACTGAAACTACTGCAACGATCGACACTCAGGACATGAGAGAAACTATCAGGGAAGAGAAACTATCAGGGAAGAAACTTACTAGTAACAAACTCAGCCGTTCGCGCCGCGACAAGCGTCAACAAACAAATAAGACACCCGGAAAGAACATTCATCCCACCAACTAGTAACAACTCCCCGAGTCGCCAAAGACAGCATCACTAGCCATGGCCACCCAAGCATAACATTCGCAGATCTGTGCTATAGACCCTCGACCCGAAACCACGCGGCGGTTTTTTTTTCCAATTAGAAACATCTTTTTGGGCCCCATACCCTAAAAAACCTACGCCATAGAGTTTTTTTGTTTGCATCTGTGGGGAGACTCAGAAAGCATATAAAGATCGGCCATCCCATCTTTTCCCTCTTTTCCTTGGCCCTCTGATCTACTACAATCTTCTCTACCCAACGACAACGACCTTGAACGCGAATTCGAGAGACATCTCAAACATCAATCAGCTTCATCTACCCTGACCAGTTCATCATTCGTTTGAACTCAAAAGTCTCGTCTTGATCCTCAACAACCAGTACATCCAGTACACCTGTCGGAAGGTACATCAAAAATACACTGCAATTGACAGGTCGCGCTATAACAAAATCAATCTAACCCCCCTTCCTATCCACTAGCATCTTGCCCTCCCCTGACATCTCGAAAGTGCTTGACGTTCTTAATCTCTCCGCATTCAGTTCTGCAGTTCCTCCTGGTATGTAACCCTTTTTGTTTATTCCCCATCTTCTTTCCCTTCATCCAACATCAACACACTCTCGTGTGTGCTTGTTGCCAATAACCTCATATGTTGAGATATTCTTTATCTATTTGTCTTTGTTCATCATTCTATATGCCATATCTCATTTCAATCGTTCTACCTCATTTCAGGTGGCCAAACACTGTCTGCATCATCAAACTCCAATTCAAACATTCCCAACCATCGTACACTCACCCGGTAGTATATGATGACCTACCAATCATTCCGCTGTATCTCATTTCGCCTCATTTGCAGTGGTCGCATACATTCATCGCTAGAGTCTCTACTGGTATGTATTGGTCATGTTCGATCCTTTATATCGCCATATCTCATTTCCTTACCTCTCTAGCCAGTTTCAGTGTCCAGACATCACTCGGATCTGCATCTCTGTCAACGTTATACATACTTTTGTCATCTCGCTCGGTATGTATTATTCATCCCCCCCCCCCCCCCCCCCCCCCCCCCCCCCCCCCCCCCCCCCCCCCCCCCCCCCCCCCCCCCCCCCCCCCCCCCCCCCCCCCCCCCCCCCCCCCCCCCCCCCCCCCCCCCCCCCCCCCCCCCCCCCCCCCCCCCCCCCCCCCCCCCCCCCCCCCCCCCCCCCCCCCCCCCCCCCCCCCCCCCCCCCCCCCCCCCCCCCCCCCCCCCCCCCCCCCCCCCCCCCCCCCCCCCCCCCCCCCCCCCCCCCCCCTTCCTATCTTCTTATTCCTCCAACAACACCACCACCATCAAAAATGTGTGCTTCTTCTTCAAAAAAATCCTTTTTGAGGATTCTTCATTCTTTTCGTTGACGCATCCATTGCTGTATCTCATTTCCTTATTTTGCCTCTTTCCAGTATATCCACACCATGTCCATCATCCCTTCCGTAACCGACCTCCCACGCACCATCGTGTTTCTCAACAAACCCCGCAGCGACTCGGGTGTGCAGGATCTCGAGTTTGATGTAGCCACCACCCCTCCTACATCCCCTGCTATACCTCCTCCCTGCATGACGGCAACGACATATCTTATGCATCAGACTGGGTCAATGTGTATTCCAAGTACCGCCGGTTTCGGTTTGGAAATTTTCTGCGACGGTGCTGGTTCGGGAAACGCCGCCCGGCCCCCAGAAAACCTGATATTGTCGATGCGGAAGTGGTACGGGATAGCGCGGTCTCCTTGACGGAATTTGTACCGGTAGTTGTTGCGCCATCGCAAGTATTGTCTGCACCGTCAACATCGATTATTGGGCCGGTGACAACTGGCGACTCCTTGATCGTTGATATTCCGCCATCTGCTCTGGATCTTACAAGTACCCGACCGCGTCGAGAAGTCGCGACCTTCCCCGCCACCAGTACGATCCCTACCAGCGAACAGCCTTTCCGTTCTTCGGACCACTATCTCACCCCCGCCCCCCGGCCACACCCATCACAACCCATCACATCACGGGGATCTCACAGAAACCGTCCACCAACATCGTTAGCGCCATCCTGGATCCCACCCTGACGAAATCCCATCCTCGTCCGAGGCGGATTTTGCCTCGAGCGACGAGTCGGGACCAGCTCCACCACTGACGATTCCGACGAATCCATTGAACCCGATGTGGTAGTTCCGTTGTCAATCGAAGCCGTTCTCGGTAATTGCGCGAAAAGCAACTAGCGGCGTCGGCACGGGGTACTGCAGGAATTTGCGGTTGTCCCGGACGACTCACCCTACGAATCGCCTGCAGAATCGCCCCTCCCCGTTCGTACATATCCGTAACCCGTGCAAATCTGACGGGCCTCAAATCATCTCTGGCACGTCACACGCCCAACCCCCGTCGCTCATCAAAATCGGTACGCTTCAACCATCTCCAGTTCCAGGAAGTCTGCGTCTTCCGTAGGGGTATAAAGGCGCAGGATATCCCGACCTGTCCCCGTTTCATACAGTCAATACACGACATGGAAGCAGCGGAACGGGAGGAGAGAGAAGCCTACGAGGCCCTCACACCCGCTTCTGTCCCGGCCGTCACCCTCCGCCCGTCCAATTTTTCGTACAATGAATTGAGCCGACTGGACCCTTCGTGTCCCCTCCGTGTCGAAAAAGTGGTCATGAATTCCCGCGATCCCGTACCTGCCCCGACCATTTTGGTTCAAGTTCGTGTCGCAAACTGGGGCACGCCGAAACAATTGACCATCCGCTATTCCCTGGACGATTGGGCTACATTTGCGGAAACTACCGAGTCTGACTGCCGGTGGGGCGGGTTTGTCGAGGGGACCGAGTGTGGAGAGGAACGATTTGGGGTGGAACTCCGAGGGCAGGGCCGGGCTGGTAGCAGTATCAAGTTTGCCGTGCGGTATTCAGTCAATGACTGCGTGTTCTGGGACTCCAATGCGGGAAGAGACTATCAAGTGTCCGTCTCCAAACCCGCCCCGTTGACGACGACGACGCGGACCCGACTCCCACCCCCATGCTCCGGGTCGATCGACGGGTTCTTGATTGACCCCATCATCCCGGATTCCCCGCCCCGGCCCCGTCGGCAACGGTCGCAGTCCACCCTACCACCCCTCAAACGCACGGATACGGATCCCCTCCCTCTCCGATCGCCGTTTTCTGCCCGGTATTCGTTTGGCGAGGGACGTCGCGGAGTCAGATTGGATGGTCGCCGGGGAGGGCTTTTCGGCTCTGAGGACTGCTGACTCTGTGTTCTGTGTTGTGTCTGTGTTGGGACTTTTTTTTATTTTGCTTTTCCTTTTGTTGGTCGTTCTCGCGTGCGTCGTTTGTCTTTGTGTCGTTTCTTGTCTTTTTTTTTTAAATTACATTTTTGGTGAGGACTTTTGTGTTTTCTGTTCTTTGCATCGCACTCGTTCCAAGTGTGTGAATGCGCACGCAGCATAAGATTCTGCCAAAATGATGGGCAGTGGCTGTGTAACTCATTCCAGTGGGATTTGTGGTCGCGCGCGTCCGCCCTTCGCGTCGCCAACATCTTGCGACATCTGTCTTCTCCCTCATCTTATGGGAGACCCTCCATCCCTCACCTGATGGTGAGAAATCTCGATAGCACTCTCTCAACAACAGCGAGTCAAGATAGGACGGATCACCATACCGCGCGCTCATCCCCGCTCTCCCCCAGCTTGGAGTGAGAGTGGGTTTGGGGCAACCTCAAGTTTGCCGTTTCGGTATGAAGTCACCCATTACCAGTTTTGGGATTCAAATCTGGGAAAAGAACTATCAAGTGACTCCCCTCCACTCTTTTACCCGCACCTGCCTCCCCGGCATCTTTGCTCCGGGTCGAATCAACGTTTTTTTCACGGCAAAGGCGGCCCGGAAAAATTCAAGTGTCGTGTCGCAAGTGGTAAGTAGCATGCCAAAAAACATTGTGCGGCTTTCTGCCCATATTAAAATATCTTTACTGTATATAGTGCAGTATCAGGGGGATTCACAGGACAGCGAGCCAACGCGACATCCAAATACCGATCTGACAGATGTGTACCTACCTGGTCAGATTGCCACACCCGCGCTCATCCCCGCTCTCCCTCACCTAGTGAGACCCATCCCGTACGTTGTTTGGGGATGGACAAATAACGGAGATATACCCAGGTACTCTCCTTTGGAGAAGGATGCCGTGGAGTGAAACTGAATGAACGGTTGGCGGGGAGGGGCTCTTTGGGTCGGAAGATTGATGATGGTTGTGTCTTGTATCCCGTTATCCTTCTCCCGTTGTCTGGGTGTCTCGGTATCGGGTTTCTTTATGTGCATGTTCGTCTCGTGTCTAGCTGTGTCACTATCGTGTCGTTTTTTTTGGGAGGACTCGATGTTGTTTGCGCGAACATCTTCACAACACCGATTCGAGATGTACCTTCCTGGCCAGCTCACCACACACCCGCGCTCATCTTCACTCTCCCTCTTTCCTCAGCGGGACCTTCAAACCAAAACCCGATGAGTTGGTTTGTGCCTCAACGGTTGTATAAGATAATACACACGGAAGCACCACACTCTACCACATTCGACATACCAAGAATGTCCTACGCGTACGACCCATACGAGCAGTACGCATCCCAGTAGAGTAGCGCTTTTCCACAACAGTCGGTAGCGATTATACGTATCACAGCAACCTACACGCTCATCTCCGCTCTCCCTTACCTTATGTGAGACTCCCTACAACCACCTCCCGCCTTTGTGGTGAAAGGTAAGAGGCTGTGGTGTAGTTGTTTTTCCCGTCGAAGAAATTCTAATAAAGCCTCCCATCAGTGGATAGGTGAAAAATGGTGCGTTGGCAAATCGCCCCCCTGCAGACCGTGATCTGTTTGATCATGGTATTTTTGATTTTGGGGCCACTCCACGTCTAGGGAGTCTCTTCCCGTCTCTTCACCACCACAAATCTGCATGCTCTCACACCCCTCCTGACCGTAGATTAGGGAGTGGGTCTGCCAGATTCATCTGCCCCTTACACCTGCTTCTATTCCACCCATCATGATCCGTCCCACCAAATTTTCCCATGATGAATTGTCCGGATTGGACGCGTCTTGTCCCATGCGGGTGGAGAAAACTATTGTCAATTCCCGGGACGCGGGACCCGCCGCAACGATTTTGGTGAAAGTTCGAGTGGCAAATTTAGGAAACCCCCAATTTCACTGATTTCGGACACGTACCTCATCGATCGCTATACGGCACACCACGGATGAGTGGGCGACGTTTGTTGAAACTACCGCTGTGGATTGTCGATGGGTAGAGTTTGTCGAGGGGACAGATGGTGGGGAAGAACCCTTCTCAGGGGCCAGGGCCGGTCTGAATCCAGCCTCAAATTTGCGGTCCGCTACGCCATGATCGAATATGGGTAAAGATTACCAAGTGACGATTTCCAAGCCCGCCCCACTAGTCACCCGACCCCGACCTCCCCCCCCGGTGCTCCGGTTTCATAGACGAGTTCTTGAGAGATCCCATCATACCCGACTCCCCGCCCCGTCCCCGCCGCCAACGATCTTCCTCGGTCTTACCACCATTGAAACGCACGGAAGCAGACCCCCCCTACGGTCGCCGTTCTCTGCTCGTTACTCGTTCGGTGAAGGCCGCCGTGGTGTTAAACTGGACGGTCGTCGTGGGCACCTGTTTGGGTCGGATGAGTAACGGTCCTCGTGTCTCGGTATCTGAGGCCTCGGTGTCGGTTTTTTTATTTGCTCTGTGTAGTTTGATGTCGTTTCGTCGTCTCTTGTCTTTTGCTGTGTCGTTTATCTTTTTATAAATTACTTTTTTTGGAGGACTTTATAACTTGCGCATACTGTAGTTGTATTTTTGGAGTCCCCAAAGTACTACCATAGTTGTCGTTTATTGCACACATGAACAACTTACTATGTTGAGCCAGGATGTTAGCGCAGCAACAAAGTTGCAAAATTCCAGGCAAAGTTCAACTCATGCCGCGCAGCAAAAGGCTCACGTCAGCAGCATTATACGCGCCGCGTCGGGCCTAGTAACATTTTCAACGAAATCCAAGATGGCATGCCCGCTTCCTTCTTCCTCACCGCGGACAGCTTCACTCACCTCCCACGTCCGCTGGACACTTTCTTCTTGACACCACCACGCTCATCTCCGCTCTCCTTCATCTAATGGCACCTTGGGAGAGAGTATTAGACGGACATGAGACGATCTGGGATCGCCCCGCCCTGCTTCTCTTGTTTCTTTGGCCCTCGGATCAAAGTTGACCCTACATCTTCCTCTTGACGACTATCACGCGAATCCGCCATCCACAAGACACCAACAAGCAGATCCCTCTACTCGTGTGCCCATTGTTCTCAGCATCAATATCATGCAGCATATCCACTCACAGGTACTTCCAAAAACGCAGTTAACAGCTCGCACTACACAACAATCTCACCTCTTTCCTATCCGCTAGCATCTCTGGCCTTGCATGGTGCCCGTAGTGAGGCGGCCTTACCACAACTTCCAGGTCCACCGACGAGTTGGACGTCTTGCGGCGCCGCATAGAGCTCCTGGGGCGACAGAACTGCCTTATAGCGGTCCTGGAGTAGCAAGTCATGCGTATGCCAGTCCTGGAGCAGCAAGAGGCGGTCCTGCAAGCCAAAGTCATGCAACTGGAATCAAGCTGGAATCATGTCCAGCATGCCTAGGGGGGCTCGCCCACAAAAGTCGGACCAGAGGCCCTGAACCTCCCCAACCTTGACCGCGTCGAGGAATCGGCCCTTCCTGCAATCTCTATCCCTACCAACAACACCTTTTCGATCCTGGACGACGTCACACCCACCATCACATCCATCACTCCACCGAATCTCACGGAAACCGTCGAGCATATTGTTAGCGCCATCCTGGAGTCTACCCATGATGAAATCCCATCCTCGTCAGAGTCGGATTTTGTGTCAAGCGATGAATCGGATCAATTGACTACAGACGATTCAGACGAATTCCTTGAACCCGATGTCGTAGTTCCGTTGTCAATTGAAGCCGTGCTGGGGAATGCACGGAAACAGCTTGCTGCATCTGCTCGGGTAATGCAGGAGTTGGCCGTAGTTCCGGACGACTCTCCATACGAATCACCCGCGGAGTTACCACCTCCTGTCCGTCGCAGGTCAGCATCATCTCCCGATCACCACCACCTAAAATCATCACTCGCGCGTGCTGGCAGCCGGCCACGGAAAACCGTGCGCTTTAATCAATCACACTTTCAACACGTCTGCGTCATTAAACGCGGTATCAAGGCGATCGATATACCCACGTGTCCGCGTTTCATCCAATCCGTCCAAGATATTAACGATGCGGCCGATGAAGAAAGGGAAGCCTTTGAGGCGCTGACCCCTGCCTCTATTCCACCTTTTCCCATGACGAATTGTCCCGATTGGACGCGGCGTGTCCACTTCGGGCGGAGAAAACGATTGTAAACTCACAGGATGCGGTACCGGCCGCGACGATTTTGGTCAACGTCCGCGTCGCCAACTGGGGAAATCCGAGATATCTCGCAATCAGATATACGACGAACAATTGGGACTCGTTCGTGAAAATCCCGACGAGCAAGACCTTTGCTTTGCGGTATTGGAGGACGCGTTCACTACTCCCGTTGTACCCATCATTATGTACCGTTCCCCCACCTCGGAATCAACTCGGACCACCCAATCATTTACCGAAGCAATTGATTCCAGACTCCCACCACCGAGTCTCACCGAGTCTATATTCTCTGATACAGATTTTACCAATTCAAATCTGTATTCGTTGGTCGTGCAAGTCTGACAGGCTTAAAATCGTGTCTTTCCCATCATATCCACAGTCGTCAGTCGCAAAAGTCGGTCCGATTCAACCACGAACAGTTCCAGGAAGTCTGCGTCTTCCGTAGGGGTATAAAGGCGCAGGATATCCTGACCTGTCCCCGTTTTATACAGTCAGTACACGACACGGAAGCAGCGGAACGGGAGGAAAGGGACGCCTACGAAGCTAGATTAAGGGGACATCGCATAAAAGTCGGTTATTGTTGAGAACGTTGTAGAAAGTCCGGCTTTTCCAAAGTCTCTAGTTTTCCCCAGTTTTCAGTCATTTCACATTTCATCATCAAAAACCCAACATAAACGAGGATATTTCACACTTTGCCGGTTGCCACATCTAGAATGACCCTCTTGCACTTGGATTGAAAACTTTTACAACCATGGAGAGCGGTGCTGCGTACCAATCGATAATGAATCGATTTCTCAGAAGGCTTTATATCTCCATAGCATGTATCCGATTGATGTCAAAGGTGGGAAAGGTATAAAACAGTGTAAAGAGAGTGTTACTCCATTACTCAATGCTAGGTCCATGCAAAATATCTCTATCAGACACTGCGCTGACTTTGTTTTGCGCATTTCTATCCGACATTCCCACGCGTAAAATGAACAAGATGGGGGGACAGTGAATAAGAGTTCATGACTACGAATAAAAAAAAATGACAAAATGAGGGGAACGTTTGCAGAATGATGATGTTCAGTCTTCCCCAACCCTATAGAACAAATATCACGGTAAGGGGATTTCCTTCTTCTCGAAATCAAAAGCCAACGCGATTTTGGCACGAAATTCCCATACGTATCTTGTATCAAATAGGGTTGCTGAGATTAAGGAAAACAAACTATGTGGTAAACGGTGACAGAAATGCGGGGTTTTGCCACACCAGGAACCATACATTTATCAACATGATACGGGCCACCACCATAACTGTTCAACTCGCAGATCATGCTGTTGAAGAAGACACCACAACGCACCAAAAGGCTTGATGAGCTTGCATATTCCTGTACTAAAGACCATGGTAGCAGCAGCTGCGAGAGCCAGCCGAACGAGGTCAATGGGGGGAACCAAGTTCTTTCCATTTTTTTCTATTCAAAATTCAAAAAAAAAACAAGTGTGAGAGAAAAGGAAAACACAAAATGAGTGCAGAAAATAATGTTATTATAAAATTGAAGAAAGACAACAAAGTTTTAACGGCCAGCACGCTGCCCAGTCTGGTCTCGTCGCTCACGGTTACCCGCCTGCATCACCACCACCATAACCTCCTCGACCACCACCACCGCGACCACCGCCACCACGGCCGCCTCGGCCACCTCGGTATCCGCCCCGGTCACCGCCACGGTCACCATGGCCTCCACGTTGACCGCCACGGAAATCACGTTGTTGCTGTTGCTGCTGGAGTCCCAACTGCATCGATCGGGACTCGAGGAGTTTCTCGTTGCTGTCGACAAAACTGGAGACCTTGTCGGCATAGAGTCGGCCAAAAATTCGAGTCGCGATGTCTCAACGCCGGGTCCAGCCGTGCGGTGCAGGACAACCGTGTTGGTGGGCTGGTCAATGCTGGCCAACAGCTCTTCGTTGATAATCATGCGAGAGACTGTGGCGCGGACATCATTGATGGTGAGTTCAAACATGCCAGCGAGCTGGTCAATGCCGAGGGAATCGTAGTAGGGGGAATAGGTGAAAAAGTATGTGCGGAGGCCTTCTTCCTGGATTTTTCGGGACAACATGTTCTTGATCTTTTCAGTATTTGGCATCAGATCCCAAATCTTGATGGCGTGAATCAAGTCTCGACACCGCTGCCATTCTCCGGCAGCCAAAGCCTTGGCAGCTCCCATAATGTGGTCACGGGTGTTTTCAGGGGGTCCTGAATATGTCAATCATGAGTTTGTGATTCTAATTGAGGCGAGAGAAGGTAAAGAGATGACATACGATAAAGACTTGACGCTCGTTGTAATCCAACATACGACGGAATGGCTTGCTGATAACCTTGCGGCGAGGCTCGTGCGCGTTGGCTGCCATGTTCGGAATTTCGAGGAGCATGGAGCATGTGAGGTAGACGCACTCGAGGAGTTCGAGGTTGATGTGCATGTGGAAAGGGAGCTGACGCAACTTCTCCAGCTTTTCTTGCTCGGGGGTTTTGTCGGAAAAATCGCTGCATCTGGACACCTTGAGCCAACAGTTCCTTGACTTTGCCAGATGAAGAAATTTCCTGCAAGCAGTTGGCGGTTTCCCGGACCATGCCAGCACGGAATGCGCACAGGCCAATCTGAGCCATGGTTCGGTTGAAGAGGATTTGGGTGGAGACTTCGGTCTGAGCAATGTGATCCTGCAAGTGAGACATGAGCATCAGATCGCGAGCACGTTGGAAGTTGTCGTGGAGTGCGAGATGGTACACGTGGCAAAGAAGCGATCGGGTTCGGACACGGTCGATGGATGTCTTGTACAGGCTGATGCAGAGATTCTGGACAAGGTCTGAGGGTTCTTCAAGCTTCTCGTTCAAAGTTGGGTGCAATGTTCGAACTTCCTTCTCGACAGCCTGAATGACAGAGTCGGGTTTGTAGTAGAGATGCTCAACTCGGCGCATCTTGGTGCTGTCGACGGCCAAAGTGTAGTTGATACGCTCAAAGTACTTTTGCGCACGAACAATTAGGGCGTACAGAATTGTTTCGTCACGGAGACGGCTGACATAGTCCAGTGTGTGAGGGTCAATGTGTTGAAGGGATCGGGTAATTCATCGTCGATGCGCTCAATCAGAGAGCTCAAACTTGCGCGAATGATAATGTTCTCGCCATTCTTGAACTTTTCCTCGGCAGCTTCGGCTTCAATCTCCTCCTCTGCCATTTCCTCAATGCAGATGCTTACATTCTCCTCGAGAAGGGCAAACAACTGGTTCATTTCTTCCGCGGCAGCGGACTTCCAGACATCCGTGGCCAAATATCCGGCGGTAGATGATGAAGAGTCAAATCGGGATGGGATGAGAGCAAGCAAAACACGAACGCGGGCAGAGGGGGTAAGGGCGATTTCGAGCAGACGTTCCAGGTTTTGCATTTGCAATTGACGATCCGTTCCCTGTAAATGAAAATGTCAGCATTTATTCTCGTAGTCATAAATTGGGTATTCGAACCTTCTTTCCACGAGCTTGAATGACCTCATGCAACTTCTTGAACAGATCCTCGGGTTTGAGCTCAGCGACCTTTCCGCGCTTGCCAACAACTTGGAAATCGTCTCCGTCCTCCTTTCCTTCCGCTTTTGAGCCCTTCTTGCGGGGCCTCTCAAAGTCACCTCCGTCCTCCTTTTTCAAAAAATCGGTCACGGCCCTCACCCTCGTCGTCAGAACCACTTTCTGAATCCGAGGCGGCAAGAGCAGCGGCTTTTTGGCTGCTTCATCCGCAGACTCTTCCTCGTTGACAGGGTTCTAAAGAATTCGAAAACAGTCGTCAGCAATGGTCTTGTTGGCATCAAAATAAACAATACACGCACCGCCTTGAAGGCCTCAATGTCAGTCTCATGTGACTTGACAAACTTCTTTATACGTTGCTTCATGGCGTTGAAGGCACGGGAACCGGACGCATTCATCTTCTTTACAACCTCCTTGTTGGCGACAGTCTCCTTCACAGAAGCTTCGAGGTCGTTAAGGAATCGGATATAGAACCGTGGAACACCTTCACGTGGATAACTGCATTGGCCTTGACATATTGCCTTGTTCAGCTTTTCAAATTCTGTTTTTACAATGTGAATAAGTAAAACCAATGTGGTGCAAGCCTCCCCAAAGGCGTCCATACCATTTGTATAGCGACCCAGTCGTTGATCTTTGTGGCATTCTTGAGAGACTTTACGGTATTTCGCATCTCGTCAAAACGCTTGTCTCTTGCACTTTTGACGATTCGCTTTGTGTCCTCATCACTGCTCTCATCTGAGGATTCAGCTCCGCGGACGAAACGGCTGGGACCCTTCTTGCGCCCGGCCTCGGAATCTGAACCGGAAGAGGACTCGGAATCGCTGCCAGAGCCAGAGGCCGAGGTCTTGGAGGCATTCTCGTCGTCGCTGGAGGAATAGTCGGATTCGCTGTTGGAGTCAGAGCCTGAGCCTCCACCACGGAAAAAGCGAGACATGTTTGGATGCGGTGATCAAACAGATCTTGAAGTTTTGAAAAAAGCTGCTGGTCCAAAAAGCGGCGACGGAACAGGCGACGCCGGTGGTCTTCTTTGTTTGCCGACGCAGAGATCTCGTCTTGTAATGTTGAGCGGATTACGACCTCCTTTTACAAACCGGCCGTTGCTCGATAACAGAAAACTGAGAAACAGGCCCCATCGCTTGCCATGGCAACCGCAAGTCACGTGTTTGGCAGTCCGTGGTCCCAAATTTGAAGACTAGTGACTAGTCACTATTGACATGAGAAGCAACAATTTTCACCCACAAGATCAATTAACCATGAGCGCCCAAATCTCTCGTTTGAACAGCTTTTTGGTCACTAACAGGGGCCTGGCACTCGCCTCCCTCGGTGCTGTTACCGTCGCACTGTATATGGTATGTATGTTCCAGTCATGTCTGGAGACTTGTCCTTCTCACGCTTTGACCTTGCATATCAGAATAGCAGGTGGGAATGACTCCAGAAACAAGTTGACCATCAAAAGCTAGCGCTTCAACAAGAGAAGGAGCTCTGGGCAACGGACGTTGCCCGGCTTGGGAGGGAAATCAGGGAGCAGGTCGCAGAATCCCTGCTCACGTTCGGCTTGCCTGCCGACCTCCGGGCCGACCTCGAAAAGTTGCAGAAAGAGCGACAGCTGTAATTTTTCATTGCAGTAAGGGTGAGACTGCGCGCACATCAACCAAATTTCAAAGGATTGTTAGTTTTACATCCCCAAACCAACGATCGTCAACAGTCGGGCATGGACTTCCCTAACCCAACTTATTTTATACCGTGAAGCCGGGTTGCCTCCACCAGATCACGATATCTTCCAAACTCCAGCTCTTCCCCAATTTCCTCATTATGATCGTTGATGCTGGGTTGTCCGGGTTGCGGAGTAGGTATAAAGTCAATCAGTCCGCGGGCATCAAAGCGGTCGATCAATGTATCGGCGTCGCCTTGCTACTTGATCCTGCAGGCAGGTCAGCAAATGCGACGTACCGTAACATCTTTGTACCGCTTACAAGTTCTGCTGCTTCTCGTTCTGATAGTATTGTTGCGCATCCGGATATGTTTTGCCTGCTTTTGTGATCAGATTGGGGAAGGATGTGAAAGACGGAAACGAAAATTACAAGTTGTTCCAGTAATTCGAAGTAGCTGTGCTAGATCTGCAAGTTTCGTGTTACGCGATTGAGCTCGTCGTTCTGCTCTCACTTTATGATCTACCATCGCATCGTTCAACTTTCGCTCTTGTTGCCGCTGCGTATTCACGTCTCAGACTATGCTCGTGTTGCGTACTTTTCTGGACTTCTTACCGCTGCATGCCACATTCTCTTCCTGGTCTTTAGAGCCCGTGAGCAAGAAGGGTCGCGGGTCTTGCGACCAATGGCGAGAACGCCTGGAAAAGTTTCTAAATCTGAGAATGTAGCCCTGGGGTGCTCAGAACCTCATTGGGAAAGTTGTATGAAATTTCCGAAATCGCTCAACACTACTATATACATTTGAACACAATTGCATCGTCCAATGAACTCAATATTACATGATAAAACTGCATTCAATGGCGTACGAAACTGGGTTCGTCGCCGGTCTCTTCTTCCGTGGGTAACTTTCGCCACTTCCGGCGTCATCCAAGTTGGTCGTCTGTACGCCAGCAAAGGGTTTGCTGCTACCGGTAAACGCGTGCCATCCGTGATAAGTTTCAAATTCGCGAAGAGAAGTATTGATGCCCTGGTCGAAGAAGGCGTTGATCGCCCCGTCATTCCAGTCCTCCAAGCAGTTGGTACGTATGGCCTCAAATCAGCAGCTTCCCTGCTTCTACCAGCACGTATAGGCCGTCGCCATACAGAAGCGCAAAGTACAGGCAGACTTTATTCCCTATTTTCATTTTGCCGATGAGGGGTGTCAGCTATTTGATGCAGGATGAGCTTGCTGATTTGAGGCCATACGTACCAACTACTTGGAGGACTGGAATGACGGGGCGATCAACGCCTTCTTCGACCAGGGCATCAATACTTATCTTCGCGAATTTTCCCAATCGGAGAAAATCCAAATTCAAGAGGAAAGGGTCATCCCGGTACTTTTGGGTTTTCACTTCACCGAATCCCACCTCCAGGTGCTCGGGAGAGGCTTTGATTGTGAAGAGTTTCATATCGGGCTGCCGGGCCCGCCCACTCTCTAAAAGTTCTGCCTTCGCTTTCTTCGCGGTCGTGGAGGCGGTAT
Source organism: Phlyctochytrium arcticum (assembly GCA_025602905.1). NCBI lineage: Eukaryota > Fungi > Chytridiomycota > Chytridiomycetes > Chytridiales > Chytridiaceae > Phlyctochytrium > Phlyctochytrium arcticum. The sequence goes on from JAHLKI010000077.1 coordinate 15,776, forward strand.
TCGGCCACGCCAGGCCCACTCTGGGGATGTTGGACAGGAAATGGCCGAGGTACTGATGTACGAAAATGCATATTAGATTTCCTTCCGACTCGCTGTGCATGTGCACAGGTATGACCGGAAGAGCCTTCACTAAATTTCGCACTAAATCGATGTTTTCTCTTTCCGTGGGTTCTTCCAGCATCCTTCGGATGAGTTTGTCATCAAGCGTCGTCGTCATGCCACCTTCTCGGCTTGCGTCCTTGCAGACGCGACGCAGGAATAGCTCGGCGCTATCGTCCATCTCTTTAACTTCAAACTTTATCTCGTCGAGGATCTGTGCGCGTAAGTTGGGCATCATTTGATTTTGGAGCGCGCCGAGCAAGCGGGTGCCGGTGTTTGGGCATTGTCCCTAATCTCCAGTCTGATGTGTCGTCGGCCGTCCTCGAGATTTGTCGTGAATGGTACCTTGACCGACCCACTCGAGCGGGAGTGTGGTCTATTCCAGGGTTCCATCTTGTCGCCAATGCTCTTTAATGTCTTCATCGACTCATTGATAACGGGGATCAATGATTTCACGGACTGGGGAGTTCGCAACTGTAACGCCAGCAACTCGTGGACGTTGCCCTCCATGGTTAGGCCCTGGACCCGCCCTTGTCGTAGCGCTGCTTCCTGTTAGTTGGTGAGCTGGCCGGACACATTAACGGATTTGAATTCTAGTGGAACAACCGCTGGTCTCGGCAGAGGACTATTTTCAATCGGCAGGAATATCGGCTGGCATCAGCATCATCGTCAAAATCGTCCTGATTGACACCATTCTCACTCTGATCGTCCCCTGCTTCTACGTCAAAGAGGTTGGTGCGAGAGGTTTTTACCGTGGACGACTTTGAAACCCGGCTGTACAATGCGCTGATTGCGCTGGTTGCGTGGTGGTGTTCGATCCTGTGTCGATGCTGGGCGTTTGGCAGGTACTGACGGTTGGCGTACCACCCTTTGTTACGATGATTGATCCTCTGACGGACGGTCAGCAATTTATCATAGGATGTACTTGGATGTTGAAGTACGTACCTCTTGGCCGCTTCTCACCGACAATGCTTGATAATTTCACATAAGCAGAATGAACGATACCGAGTGAGGCGGTAACCCTGTGCATAATGCCCCCCTCTCTAATCGCCTGAAATGGAAGTGCAATTGCAGAAAGGTTAGATTTTTGAAAGAGGTCCGACCTCATTCAATCTCCGGGAAACCCGACTAACCTCGTCAATTTGGTTCCGTATAGATTTCGTGGAGTTTTTGATCTGTATAGTGGCGAAACACTGATTTCAGTTAGCAAAAACTGGATATAAACATTAACGGAGAAAAACTTTTTGCTGATGTTGCGCAAGCTGTATCACCAGGATGCAACCCGTATACAGACAAACTTGCTCGAGAGAAGGATGCCACCCCCCTCCACAGGATGCAACCCGTGGAAAGTTCTCTCTCGGCCGTATTCCTGATCAAGAGAAGGATGCAACCCCCCTCCAAAGGATGCAACCCTTGGAGAGTTCCTCTTGGGAATCATCAACCCATAAATCATCGGCGGTGTAACCTTTAGCTTACCATTTGCTCAGTGTCGTTCTTTTCATAGCCGTGGTCCATTAGTTTCAGTTTGATACGATGGATCCAACACGCGTGAAGCTTTTCGGAATCGCCATCATCCCAAAGCAATAAGGAATCCTTGTGAGTGCGGAAGAAAGTGGCCAGGAAAAGACCGGACTCGACGTGATTCTTGAGGAGAGGACACCATGGCGGCTCGCTTCGTTTTTTCGCTACTGGACTACCTGTGGACTACTGGACGCGCTCCACTTCAAATTGCATCGGAACGTCTTTAAAGTGTTGTCCCGTGACGCCCACTTCCTGCTGATGGGAGGAGTGGAATCTTTCTCCTCGTCGCTACTGGCCGGGTAAGGGATGCTGCTGATCTTGACGGGCGCCAACTGCATCCTGTCATCTCTTGAGTTCCAGCTTGAGTCGTATCAGATTTGTCTCGTCGTCGTTATTGCGAGCATATCCGAGCTGTTGCTGGCTGTTTGTAGGTGTATCGTGCATCCCATCGCGGATCGCCGTCTCCACCCCTCGAGAGTCGAGAGAGGCGTCGGAGTTCATTGCGGCACAGTCATGGTCGTGGATCCTTGAATTGAATCAATTGACGAGGACTTGAGCAGTTCTAAATTGATAGAACTCCACAAGTTTCACCACAATCTATTATCCAAGAAACCCTGCAAGAAACCCATCCCCCAAAAATGTGCAAAAGAGTTCAGTGCGAAAAGTGCAAGAAGGCCACCTGGGCAGGTAAGCGCTCCCTCCTTTTCCTCAATATCGCACAACCAATAACTCACCGAGAACCGTTACAGGATGCGGCCAGCACATTCCTCAGGCCCTTGCCGGCTTGAAGGACGAGGAAATCTGCAAGTGTCCGCGCGACGGCAAATAAAAGCTGTAGAAGAAGATAATCTGTTATCCGCATCGTTGCAGCATATAGTTGATGGTCAAGACTGACGTTGTTGCTTGGGATGTTTGTATTCGCCTATTATTTGGCTTACATTTCCAACACGAATTATATTCAGTTTATTCTCATACGCAAAACCGTTTATTAGTGATGGCAGCGAGTTCGATTGAAGAAGATTGAGGATTCGTAACCATGAGAGTAGGCCTGTGACTACAATATTGTTGTAGAAATCGCCTACGTATGAATATCTACCTTTGCACCCGAGACGCCTTTCCCATTAGCTCCTTGGAGGAGTTACGAGGTTGTGAACGAAATGGGTGTACTGTACATCTCTTCCTGATTGGAGCGACTGGCCGAGTCTTTATCATCAGGAGCGAGTGCCAAGCCGATGTTGGGTGGCCATCTTCAACCCGGGCAATAAATTACCCTTCCACTTTCGCAGCTCTTAATCGGGTTTGCACATCCCTATTATTTGATTTGTCGCACATCTGCGGTGTATTTAGTTATAGAGCCGGAACGGATGAATCAAAGGAAAGCTGACAGTCCGCAATCTTGATGGAGTGAGGGAGTGAGCCATATTTTGGGTTAAGAACGTGCTGAAAGATGAAAGCAACGTAAGTTTTCCATTGGATAATCATTCCGCACACATTCGATAGCAAACATAGAGCTCGAGTAAGGAAAAAGTAGTCGTTGATTGAACAGGCACAATTAAATAACAAAACTGTAATACTAGATAGCAGTGAAACAAACAACAAGATTAAGGAAGCCAAAGAGTCCGATAAAGAAAAAAATAAAAGTGTCAGGGGTAGCGACAGAAGAACGAACAAAGGTATATAGGATTTAAATGTCGCTGGGGAACCGGTTCAAAAAGACCGAGTTTGAGCGTTTCAAGTTGGTCGGTGGGGTACGGACTGCGAAGGGGACGGGGCGGTCGGGGTGTTGGTGTTGTTGTTAAGTCCCTCGAGATCGGTTTCGCTGGCGGTTCGGTGCATGAATGCGCGCGGGTCAGAGGATCGGAGATCGGTCATGGACTGGTGGTGGGCGTAAGAAAGGCGGGGGGAAAGACGGAGGTGGGAGGGGACTGGAGGGACGATACTGTCCCTTGGTGCGTTATTGGCCGACGAAGGGTTCTGGAACATCCAATTGGGGGTTGCGGGTTGGGACTGTTGGGTCATTTGGGGGGTGCTGAGGGGAGAAGAGGGAGGGGAGCGGCCCGCTTGTTGTTGCTGGTTGGAGAGGGAGGAGAGGTTGGTGGCTGACCAGGAGTTGGAAAGGCCGTTTCCGCTGCCTCCTCGGGCCGAGGACGAAGATGAAAAGGAAGATGCGCGGGAAATCATGTTGGGAAGACTCTGGTTGTTGGCCAACGCAACATTGGTGCTGCTCGCGCGTCGGGACAAGGCTGCCGAAGAAGCATTGAGAGAAGAGCGAGATGCGGATGCCAGACTGGATCGACTGGCGAAACTGGATCGGGATGATAGGATAGACAGGGTTTCGGCGTCGGCGGCCGTCTTTCGGGTCGTTCCCCAGGTGAAATCGTCCAGGCGCCAGCAAGACCAGATCGGGATGACGATACTGAAAATGGGGAAGCAGAGGACAAACGGAATGTACCAAAAGAGCTGTTCGAAGTGGAGGGTGGCGATGGTGATGACAAGACCGACTGAGAGGAGGACAAAGGATGTGACCATGGGGAGCACGTAGAGTCCCGCTTCGACGACTGCGCAGAACACCAGGAACAAGAATTGGATGGTGAGGACGGGGGTGATTAAGCAGACGCCCAATTCGACCAGCACGACAAAACGAAGGAGTAAACCGCGGATTCCGGAACGGGGGTCGTAGGCCATGACTTCGATATGGTTGTGAAGCAACGAGTTGGTCCAGCGACGACGTTGATTGAGAAGAATGGGAAGGGAAGTGGGGACCGCCGTGATACATAAAGCCTTGGGGATAAACTCTGTATGCATCGTATGGAATTTACGGAGCAAGAGAGTGGACAGGAATCGATCTTCGCCAATTTTGTAGAGATTGCAGCGGTGCATGGTCATTTCAAAGGGTTCGCCCGTGTACGGATTGCTGCCGTTGTACATGGCAATAATGAAATCGTCGCAGAGACGGGGTTCCCAGACTCCGGTAGAGGGATTCTTTTGCTTGATACGGTAGACGGCAAAACAACCCGACAAGACTAAAATCTCACCGAGAAGGGACTCGAAGGATTTGAGGAAACGATGCGTGATAAAGTATTCGTAGACTTGAGCGGCGGCGGTGATGGATTCCCATTTGTTTTCGACGGCGGTTTCGCCCGTGGTTCCCAGAATGTTTTGGTTCTTCTCCAGCAGTGTGATTTGGCGAGAGAGACCGTCGGGCAACACGAATGTATCGGCATCGGTCAACAAAAAGTATTCATAATCGGCGGGGTCAAGTCCAAGTTGGAGGTAATGCCGTTCAAGTTCCAAGTCGAGAGCGGACCATTTGTCGCGACGGTTGGGCCAAAAGTTGACGGAACGGAGAAACTTCATGATAATCAGTTGGGAATCACGCTTACTTCGGTTCCCGAGGCGCGAGAGATCCGTGTCGTGCAAACCGACTTTGACGACAACAATGTACGGGACACTGCAGTTTTCGGTTTCGTGCCATCCCGAGTAGACTTGGGCACCGTTCATGCGAAGGTCGCCGTGGCCAGTGGAGGGGTACGTAACGGGCTCGGGTTCATCGCCTTCCCAGTAGAGGACATCGTGGAGAAGGATATCAGGGGTCGTCATTTTCTGATTCTTGCCGACAATGAGACCGTCCATAACGAGGAACAAGAGCTTTTTCGTCAGGGTATTCGAGGTCAGCCACAGAGTCGACCGTCTTTTGCAAGACTTCCTTGGTTTCCGAGTAACAGGGGACATGCAGAATAACTCCTTTTTGGATCTTGTCGTCGGCAGGGTACGATCGGAATTGGGTGTAAGCAGCGGCAATAACAATGACAATCAGGACGACGGCCGAGATGAGGGTCAAGCCGAGGATGATCCAGGAGTAGACGATACAGCCGGTTGCGGGTGGGTAGAGTGCTCGCAGGTACTGAGCTTTGGCCCGGGAAGCAGGAGCGATGAGCATTTCTGGGGTGTAAATGTTGGGATCGGTACACCAAAAGACGGGAATGTAGAGGACGATAAATAGACCGACGACCGCAATGATGAGTAGAATCACACAGACTGCCACCTTTTCTCTCCTACAAAGGTTTCGCAATGTTAGGTACGCGGGCTCCTTTTGACGGACATCTCTTTAAAGTAAACATACCAGGCGATACGGGCTTCGGGCAGAGGGTAGTTCTTTTTGAGCAGAAACTCGGGAACCCAGAACGTCAAGACCTTAGTAATCATCATCCACGCACTGTACCATCTGTTCAAGATATATTCCGAAAATCAGTACACTGTTTTGACAGCGGTAAGAATACTACAAACCAAGTACTTACGCATGGGAGGATTCGGGCCAGACCATGCGCCGGCGACGACGACCGGTGCCAGTTCCTTCAGTGCCGTCGGCGGCCCTTGATTGACCCAAAGGCGATGGGACGCTAGGTTGGGTGTTTGTTGCGGGCATCATGGTTGCTAGTGGTATATTTCAGATGTGTTCCGGGAGTGAAGGTTGAAGTATAGATGGAGTGTTCGTAGGTATAAGAGAAAGTATCAGCAACACTTTCTCCTAATTGCCTTGATGCTGATGCTGGCTTGATGCGCAACGACAGCAAGAACGAACGATGCTGAACAAAAATGTCACACCTATGGTCTGCTAAAAGTGCTCTAGATAAAAAAAAAACTGCAAAAAAAAAATGTAGCTGTTTCCTCGGTGCTGGGTTTCGGATTGGGCTGTTGCTGTGCTATTGCGCTTGTGCGCGGGTTGTTATATCCAACCTCAATGTCCGCCACCGCCGGCGTACCGAGCCAGCGAGCCACTGCTGGAAATATTTTTCGGTTTCAAGATTTTTAGAACACATTCATTTTGGAGAAGATCGTGTGTGGGTAAAAGTGTGTAGTGATTTTCAAAGGCATTCCTAAAACTTTTGTATGTAGGGATTCCAGTTTGAACATAAAGAAGAATCTCAGAGTCAAGCCTCGAGTCTGCTATACTCGAGTAACTGAGCCGGCGGATCGGAGTTACAACGTGGAACGGGATTCCATGAACCGAACAGCGCCAGAGCTCCCCCATCCGTTCCATTTCCATCAAGCCAATTCATTTGACAGGTCTGAACTTGATCCTGCTTGAGCTATGCTTTGCTCACTGTTGATCCAAGTATAATGGTCATGTTGATCCAGTGGTGGATTGAAGTTGCCTTGGGTCGGGGCGGAAAAGGATCGGCCGCCGCCAAGACCCAAAAGGAAGTTAACACTAAATTTAAGCTTAACGGTTATTGGCACGGGAAAATGACTTGGAACTTTTTGCTCGCGACGGAAAAGAGAATGACTTGGGAAAAAGTCTGTGCAAAGAATGAGGAATGTTCTTGTTCTGAAGCTGTTTCAGGAATTGCTGGGCAGAATTGTTCGTCGGGACTTTCTCTTCTCTGCATGTATGAATCAAAATCCCTTATTACAAGGCCGCGGTTTCCTGATGAGACTGCGACTGCAAAATAAAAGCTCGCGCTGAACATGAACGCTGTGATATGATAGCGAGTGCGGTCAAATTGAATGTAGAAGACAATCGCGGTTGTCAAATCTTTCTTCGACAACATGAAGCTTTGCTCCCCCGAACACATTCATTGTCTGGTCAAAGCTTGCTAACTCATGCAGATCAAACTGATGAGACAAAGACTTTCTCATACATCAATATCAATGATTCAATTGCCGCGTTCGACGTTGAGGCTACCAACAACGAGGGAAATCACTGCATGTATATGTACTCGAGTACTCGAGTAGCTGCCTCCTATACTCGAGTATCATATGCTAATGTTAGAAAGAGTTAACCTAAAAAACTAGGATACGGTTGCAAGAATTGACATGTAATTTTTCCTGGGCACAGAACAAAGATCCCGTTTGTGCAAGGAATACACGACGCAGAGCCTTCCGATCCAGAAGTTTCGCGAATGGAAATACTCTTCTTGGTGAAAGTTGACCCTTGGAGGAATGTCGAAACGAAATGCTGCAACTCACTCCTGGCTGGCCGGTCCGTCGCCCAAGAGCCCAAACCACGGCCAAACCAAGGCTCCGTCTACGGGCACCGTCGTGAAACCGTCCGAAAACCACAGCGCCATCGATGGGCATTGGGCTCCATCAGATACAAAAAAAAAAAAAAGCTTTGAAAGAATCCTGGTTGCTACCCAACTTTAAAAACTCCGACTCTTTGACAGAGAAAACCTCACAAACATGAAGCAACTTGAATCATGTTCAAGCTCCTGCATAAGAAATAAATGCAACCAATGGCGAGCGACAATAGTCAAACAATCGCGCGAAATCTAGGAAATTTAGCCAGGTCTTTCGCCGTCGCGGCAAGACGTCGAAATCCGAAACGACTTTCATGAAGACGCCGCCGCTGTAGAAATATATAGACTGACCGCTCAAGGCTGAATGCAAAGATATGACTTTTTGCGTTTTTCGAGGACATCGTCCCCCCCGAACTCATAAGGTTGGGCCATTTCCCTTCTCCCTTTTCAAGTCCAAATATTTTTTCCAGTTATTCTTCCCACAAGTAACTGGACATTGGACATATCCATCATGACTGTGACAACTAGTAGAACCAAGGCGTTGACCGCCGCGGCTGCCATAACCCTGGTTTCCCTCCTTCTCGCTGCCCGCCCTACAACCGCCGCTGTCATTGGCATCCCCAACTTTAGCCTGACCGGCCCCGCCCGCATCATCTCCCGCCTGGCCGTCAACATTGGTGCCAACCAACAGTGTGGAGCCGCTTTCGGGACCTGTGCTACTGGTCTCTGCTGCTCTGAATGGGGGGTGAGTTTTTGGTCATGTCTTTGGGGGGTATTTAAACTGATTCATCCTCCGTATTCATAGTACTGCGGAGCATCGTCGGACCATTGTGGTGGAAACTGTCAGTCGTCTTACGGATCTTGTTCGGCTTCTAACGGGGGTGGATCGCTGCCCGTCGTTGGAGGCGACACGCGCTGTGGTGCTGGAGTTGCAACCTGTCAAGCTGGATTATGCTGTTCCCAATACGGAGTCTGTGGTCCTCACGCCAACGACCCGGTCCGCGGCTCGTACTGCTCGGCAGGATGCCAGTCGACTTTCGGTGATTGCGACAGTGGATCATCCCCGTCTGCTACATCCTCGGCAGCACCCACATCTACTCCCACCAATGGTCTTCTACCCGTCGTAGGAGGTGATACGCGCTGTGGAGCGGGTGTTGCAACTTGTCAAGCTGGTCTTTGCTGTTCCCAGTACGGAGTCTGTGGCCCCCATGCAAGCGACCCCGTCCGAGGATCATACTGTTCTGCAGGATGCCAGTCGGCTTTCGGCGACTGTGACGGAACACCTACCTCCCCGGCTACCCCATCATCGACCCCAACCGGAGGATTGCCCGTTGTAGGAGGAGACACCCGTTGCGGTGCTGGCGTTGCTACGTGCCAGGCCGGTCTGTGCTGTTCTCAATACGGAGTCTGCGGTCCTCACACCAATGACCCTGTTCGAGGATCTTACTGCGCTGCCGGATGTCAACCTCTATTTGGTGACTGTGATGGGTCTGCTACCTCCCCCGCCACGCCCACGGCCACCCCTACAGGAGTCCTCCCCGTTGTTGGTCCCGATACCCGCTGTGGTCCTGGTGTCGCCACGTGTCAACCAGGCGTTTGCTGCTCCCAGTACGGTGTTTGCGGTCCGCACGCTGCCGACCCCGTCCGAGGATCTTACTGCGCTGCCGGATGCCAACCTCTCTTTGGTGACTGCGATAGCACCGCAACGTCAACCTCTGCCGCCACGCCCTCCGCAACCCCCGGAACACTCCGCAACCTCGACCAATCCTGTGGTGCCGGCATCGGTGCATGCGGATACGGCGCTTGCTGTGGCCCCGCTGGAACCTGCGGCTACACATCCGACTACTGCTCGGCCGGCTGCCGCGCCGGCTTCGGAAACTGCAACAACGCCGAAATCCAACCCATCTACACTTGCCAGACCTCCAACGGATTCCTGCTCACCTATGATGACGGTCCGGCCGTTCTCACCGACGGTCTCCTCGATTTCCTCCGTGCCCAAAACGTCAAAGCAACCTTTTTCATGAACGGCAAAAACTACAAACAATACTTTTCTAACGGTCAAATCGGAACCGCTTTTGGAATCTTGGCCAAGGCTGATACGGTCCGTCAAGCCGACGCCGATGGTCACCAGCTCTGTATGCACGGGTTCACCCACACTGCCGCGTCCACCACCTCCGAAGGAAACTTTACTTACGAAGTCACTGAACTCTCCCGCGTCTTTGCAACCGTCCTCGGAAAAGTTCCCACCTGCTACCGTTTCCCCTACGGCGATTTCCAGTCCAAACATCTCAAAATCCTCGGCGGCATGGGTATCACCCCTATCCTCTGGGACACAGACAACCGAGACTGGGAAGGCGGTGCCCCCGCCGACAACGTTCTGGAACTCGAGCGAGCCGCCCCCGCCCCTGGTCCCGTATCCCATATCGTCCTCAACCACGATGTCGCAGTCAACACGGCCGATTTCCGACCCTCGTACGTGGGAACCAACCTGGCGACTCTCTCCGTCCAATACCTTAAATCCAAAAACTTTAATTTCTTGACCGCCGCCGATTGTGGATTGGGAAGCTTGTACCGGGCTCCTACCCCTAATGATTTGGTCTGCCGCCCAGAAGGCTGTTTTGAAGCTTGAGAGGAATGGTTTTTTATTCATTTAGTCATTTATTCTTTTACTGTCACTTTCACTCACGTACTGCAACTATTTTATCTTACATTCTGTTACTTTCTCGTACAAACTCACAAATACATACAAAGTGCATCGCTTATATGGGTCTTGTTCACAATCGTATTGGGCGTCTAATATGAAATTGTCTCAAGTGGATGTGAAATTAAAACTCTATTAGGAGATTATGAGGAGCGGCATTAAAGTTGACTACTGTATGTGATAAATTCTATGTGTGCAGGAGAAGGGAGCATCTATCTAAATTCTAGTACGCTTGTTGCTTGTTGACATAAGGAGCATCGGTAAGACCGTTGGGTGAACCTGGGAGGGCACCAGTCTTGACTCGCTCGTTCTTCAAGTCAACCAGATCCTTTTGCAGGCGGAAAATTCCCTTGAAGACGTGCTCACCAGTCAGCTCAAATTCAGATGGCTTCCAGCCGGTAACAAAGGGAAGCTCCTCCTTCATGAAGAAATGCGACAATCGCTCCGTGCTAACGACGCCCGTCTTTTCAGTTTGCCCAGGCACAGGATCCGACAAGAGGAGTAATGGGATACCGGCCTGATCAACAGCGAGAAACTTTTTGGATGCAGTGGCGACAGTGTCTTCGTGGTTGCCTTGCAGTGGGGGTGCGCCCCATTTCTCGGATTGGTATTCGCGGAGGAGACGGGCTTGCGCCATGCTTTTGTACGAAAGAGTAGCGACACCGTCAACCGTCTCGCTCAAAGCCATAAGTTGCTCGACCAGGGATGCATTGCGGCGAGTGAAATGGTCACCCCATCCTTTGTCGTTACCGTGCTGAATACCGTTGTAAAAGTTAATGTCGTTGAGGTCGACGATGACGGGGTCTTGGGCCTTGACGGTTTCGATGGTGGTTTGGGCGACGACCCACCAGAATTTCCATTCGAGGTTGAGGTAGGTCTTGAGGGTGTCGGCAAAGTCCCAGGCAGTGAGGTTGCGGCCGTCGCGTGGGAGCATGCCGTGGTTGGCCAGAGTGTTGAGCATGGGGCAGGGAGCACGGACACTCTTGCCGGTTACCTAGTCCGCCTCGGGATCTTGCCACGGGTGGTCCTTCTGAAGTTTCTTGGGGTCGGTGGTTGTGGGCGGCAAGGCCCATGTAGGACCAGGAGGTGCTTCTTTGGTGGTTGGTTTCTTGCCGTAGGCGGGGATGTTGTGGGCATTGTCGCCCCACCAGTAGCGTTGCGCCTCAAAGCTGGGATCGTTCTTGTCGGGTGCTTGGCCAGCGGCGTCTCGGCGAATATGCGCCTGGCGAACAGTGTTTCCCCGCAGGTTCTTGATGGCAAAGGCCTGTGGATCCGACGACTGGTCAAAGTTGGCCCACGCGTTCGCGTTGGCGATGAGGAGGGTGGCCAGTGCCGCGGCAGACAAAAGGTTGAGGGAAGGCATGTTGGGGGATGATGGGGATGAGATGACTTGAGGAGGAGTGTGACGTTCCTGCTCTTTTATGGAGTTGCCAAAGACCCGACTTCCATCTTGCCGAGAAAACGGCCGTTTGCTCCTGAATACCATTTCGGAGTATGCAACTCCCCGAACGACCCCAACCTTTTCGTTGTTTCCCGTCACTGTCTATATAGAATATTTGAATAATGCGGTGGAATTGCTCCGGTTTTTCCTGCCGTGGCCTAAGTACTGTCCAAGGCATTGCTGGTGTCTTGGTTGTGGCTTAGCTGTAGCTAGATCCCGTGCATATGCGCCACATCACACCCTACTTGTACACCAGTCCTGTATTCCCTTTAGTCCCGTAGCTTTATAATACACATCTTTAGTCTACTCACTTCCAAGGCAAGAAGATTACCTTCGACGTCCGACCTCTCCGGTCTGTTGCAGACCATCCTCCATTTCTACTTGCGTCACGTCCAGACGCGTTCGGACATCTTGAAGATCGTTTCCTTGCGATCTACGCCCGACGACCACAATGACCACGCCCACTCTCGAACAGATCCAGCAACTGTTCCAGGAAAACTTTGCACCTATTCGCCAAGAAATATCCAGTCTGAACCAGCAACTGGACTCCGTTCGCGGTGACCTGATCAACGTTCAAGATCGCGTCACAACCGTACAAAGCGAACTCACGCAGCAGAGTGCCCGCGACACTTCAACTCGACTCCCTCCGAATGCAGCCCCCCTTAACGACAACCCCGACTTCGAAGGAGGGCCTGCCCTTACGGGTACAGGTCGATACTTCCGCTGTTGGCCATTCAAAGGCCTCGCCGGCGAAGACGTTGAAAACTGGTTACTGTCTGTAGACATGGCATTCCGTAAAGATCGGACCTCCCCTAGCGAACGAATCAATGTGATAGCTGATGCTCTTGATGGCATTGCTCGTACATGGTACTTGACGAAACTGCGACAACGCAACGCTTATATGGAACAGCGCAACTTTACTATCGACACGCTTCCACTCCACGAGCGGGTCGCCATCTCTTGTACTCAAAACGATCCAATGATCATCGATTGGGACACTTTTGTTCGCGCCTTCAAGCAACGCTTTTTACGAGTCAATCACAACGAACACATTTTCGAAGCCATGATGACCCTGAAGCACCAGTTTGGCCAAATTGAAGATTACATTCACAAATGGACGGCTTTAGAAGGACAGATTTCTAACTTTCCCATTGACCAGAAACTCTATCTGTTTAAACGTAATCTTCATCCAAACATTCGCCCTGCGGTCGACCAACGCGATCCCAAGACCATGAGCGACGCCATCCACTTCGCCCAGTTGGCCGAGTTCTCACTCAACCCTCCACACAACCGGGCTCCACTTATCCCGACCATTCATACATCGCGTACTCGTACCTTCCTCTTGGGCGTGACAAGAACGTTTCCGCTCCAGTGTATGAGCCGCTCGCGCAATCTGCGCCCCATCCCACATCGCTCGATCCCATGGAGCTCGACAGGCTGGCACTACACTACCACCGCCAGGAGCATCAGGAGCACCAGGAACATCTGTCCAGCACCCCGCGTGATATTCCCGAGCCCGTGCCCGAAAGCCTAAATGCTATACGTGATTCCGGTCCCAATCGGGAACTTTGTTGGCACTGTCAGAAACCTGGTCACAAAATGTTTGAATGTCGCAAACGCCGTAAGGACATCCAGGCTGGCAAGCTTAAGCCGTGGACACGCAAAACCGGAAAATTTCAACCCAGGCTGCACTACATGCTGGAAGAGGCTGGCGATTCGGACGACGACGATGCGGGACTATCTTACTTGCGTTACGATGAAGTTCATCAACGCGTGGTGAACGTTTCTGATCCCGTTTTCCTGACCACATCTTCAGAGGCTGACAATACTGAAATCGCTGCCCGGGGTACCCTCAACTCCTTGCTTCCCGATACTCAACCTTTTGCAGATGGTCGATCAACAGATAATTCTCCCAATATTGGCGCACCCGACTCTACCGAGTGCTTGCAAGTCATCTCCCGTTCTACAAGCAAGTCCCCACGCATTACCTTTGTTGGCACTATTGCCTGTGAGTCTGCTCCGGACCAGCAAACGCCTTGCCAATTCTTCCTGGACAGCGGAGCGACCCATTGCTTTGTCTCGGAGCATTTTGCCCAACTCCACGACATCCCCATAGCCATGACTACCGGTACAGTTACTCTCGGAGATGAGCGCACGACGAAATCATTAGGTAAAGCGGTCCTTAACATTTCTTTTGCGGGTTTCTCGGACTGCATCACGGCCACGGTCCTGCCATTTCAGCACGCTGATGTTATACTTGGCCTCGATTGGTCTAAGCGCAATTCCGTGACCACCAAGCATCAGCCTGATCAGGATGTTATTGGTGGCCCGACGCTCGTACGAACCACTTGCACACCACACAATCGTCATTCCTACTACTTCAGCGACTGACAAAAACGGCCCCCGCGTTTGCTACACCTCGACACTGACCTTCAGCGCGCGAGACATGAAGTTACCCCTGTTTACCTTTCTGCCAAACAGTACGATCAGTTGTTAAAAGCGCAACCAGACGATTGTCTTCTCGCTTGGCCCGCGCGTTCCCACCCCGTTGAAAAGTGCGAGTCTCCGCGTTTGCATTCGTTAGTCTCATCCGCTATGCATTCTCTTTCGCTTAAGCCGTCATCCACTCCTCCGAAAGCACCTTTACGATCAGCGGCTGGCACTGCCCCTCTACCGACGCTTTTGATGCCAGCCAGCTCCCACCGGCTTTGGCACCGGTCGTTGCGAAATACGAATCTCTGTTCGCGGATTTTGATGCGATGCACTCCTACGACCCTACCGATGCCTTTAATGCGTATTCAAACAACCGACAGTCAACCTGTGCAGTCCACCCCACGGTGCCTGTCCCCCGCCGAGGAGGATGAATTGCGTGCTCAGTTGGATCTTTTTCTGGCTGCCGGTTTTATCAAGGAAGCTCCACCCGATTGCGAATGGGCCTCCCCTATTTTATTTGCCAAAAAGCCAGGTGGAGCCGGCCTTCGATTATGCATCGACTACCGCGCCCTCAATAAAAAGACCATTCATGACCGTTTCCCTCTTCCCCATATTGGACGCATTCTGTCGGCTCTCCAAGGTGCTCATGTCTTTACGTCTCTGGATCAGCAAAAAGCTTTCTATCGCCTCGCCATTGACCGTTCTAGCCGTTATAAGACTGCCTTCACCACCCCATTGGGCAACTTTTATTGGCTTGTGCTCCCCTTCGGTCTTACCAACGGTCCTTCGGCCTATCAGCGTTTTATCAATGCTGCTCTCGGCGATATCATTGGCAAATTCGCTTTCGCCTACCTGGACGATATCCTCATATTTAGCAACACTATGGAGGAGCATATCGCACATGTTGAAGAGGTTTTGCGACGTTTGCAGACTGCGAAAGTTCACTTGCGATTTGAGAAATGCAAATGGGCTCAGCCATCCCTGAAGTATCTTGGGTTCATTGTGGAAGCTCGAGGTATTAAGCCGGATCCCGCGAAGATCTCTGCTATCCTCGCTATCACCACGCCGCAATGCCTTGCCGATCTCCAATCATTTTTGGGCATGTGCGTCTATTTTCTCCATCATATTAAAGATTTTGCCCAACTCGCCGCCCCCCTGTACAAAGCAACCAAAACCACCGACTAGTCTGGACACCGGCACAGGACATTGCTTTTGTGGAGCTCAACTGCGTTAAC
>JAHLKI010000078.1:0-31055 GCA_025602905.1 Phlyctochytrium arcticum
AACCACGCCTATCGTCAAGGCAATTTGCCCATGATACTGCTTTTGATAGAGTACCGTCGATTGTGTCCCGGGTCGGCTTTGGAGATAGCCGCCAAGGGTGGATATGAGAATCTAGCCAAGGCGCTTTCCGCACCTACCGGACCTACAGCAGAGCGGGCACCTTGCTGTGCGATGATGGCCGGTATAGAGGGGCACATAGATTTGATGAAATATTTCGTTTCCTTTGCTCGTCTTCCTTCATGCCGAACAAGCATTGCAAGAGTGGTCTTCCAGAAAGCAGGGACAATACCGGTTTTAGAATATTGCATGACATTGTGCGATCCAGAATCGCTCACCCCAGAGATACGAAATGCTGCCTTAAGATACGCGATACGAAGGGACCGAGTAGACGTTGCCGAGTTTCATATGCGACACGGTGCTGATCCAAAACGTTCATCGGTTGTGCGTAACCTCGAACGCACGAAGACTGAGGTATCCTTTTTGTTTTCATGGAATTTGCTTGGTGGAATTAGCAATATGAGAGCGCTTTCGACCGATGACCCGGACTGCGATGTTGACCCTGCCTTTCTTTTGAGCACTCCCGCATGGAACGCTGCTGTACGGGGCTTTTGGGGTATCCTCGAGATATGTCTTGGCCATCCGGAATTTAAAATGGGCAGGTACGACCATGAGGCCGAGCTGGTCAAAGCTTTAGAGCGCGCCGCCACGGACAATCAAGAGAAGGTATTTGCGTACTTGGTTGAGAAGATACCAAAAGCGTGCCAGTTTGTTGTCGATCGTTGCACATTTGCTGAACCGCACAGTCCACTTGTGTCTCGGATGGTACTGCGCAGTCGACAGATGTGTTTGATGGAGAAAACGGATATATCTGAGCGATGGATGTACTCATACCTTTTCCGGTACTTTGTCAACTTGATGATCCATTACCGGCTGCGACCTTTGGAGTCCATAATATCACCAATCGGCCTTCCTCCAGATATTCAAGAGGCTGCAATTCTTTGCATCCGTCGTATTTGCTTGTTTACCATGCGGCTCATTGCAGACGGGAATAAGGATAAAGACTTGCGAAGAGACTTGCGAAATGAAATTGTGGTATGCACAGCTATGCCCAACTGCCACACTATTCCCAAAGTATTCGCGGAGCAGGTCTGCACGCAGGCCTTGGAGATGGATGATGATCTTCTCTTTAGCATCATTCGGGATGCATTGATCGGGCCGACTTACCCAGACGGGGGGTACTTTCATCGCGATAATACCAAAATAAAGGAACGATGGCTGGCTATTGCTATGAAAAAGGGACATGTTGAAGTAGTGCGATCCTTGGTACCCCTGTCACCTGCTGAGAATGTCGCCTTGAAACATAAAAAGATTCCATCCGCAAGAACTCATGTCTCCATCCGCAACTATTCACTCTGGCTCGCCGCTACCGACCACGCCATCGCGAATGATGATTTTGTCATGCTTGATATTTTAAAGAGTACGCAGTATACTCTTCAGGGACAAGGTGGCCATACATTGTCATACCAACTCTTACAAAAGGCTTTTGGGGCCAACCATCACCGTCTGCTGAGATATTTTGGTCAATCAGGTGTGGACTATGCAAATTCAGCCTTTCTGTATCTTTTCGATGATGAAGACGATGAGAGTTCCAATAAGGTCCCGATTTCCCCGTTGAGTGCCATATGTGCCTTTCTGGGAATCCCGGAGATTGAGGAGCCATATGGAGATGAGGAGGTTCCCAACCAAATGGAAGATTTAACGGACGACGCTACATTTATTCCATACTCGCCATTGCTTAGCGATGTATCCTGTGGCGGGAATGCCCAGGTCGCAGCCAATTACACTACCCTCGTCTTTAACGCATGTGGTCACGCCATGTGCGGTGGGTGTCTGAGGAAGAGGTTTAAACTAGCCAAAAGGGTCCGAAGTGGCAGAGATATTAGCCGATACCCAATTGAGGACAAAACCGACTCCAACGACGACTCGGATGAAGATCCTACTTTGGACACGCGGAATTTGAGAGTTGGCTGCAGGCAACCCCAGCAACTATGGGCACCACAACTCGCCTCGGTTTGGCGTGCATTTCCGGCCACCGCTGATATGAATCGGGTTCATTACCGAGAAGCGGTCAAATTTGTTGACCAGCATGATGCGTTTTTGTATATGGACCGAAACAATACGTGCGGGCAATATGCATTGGTCTATCCTAGACCGCCCTTGAGAGGGTTTGAAGGTGTCAAAGTTAAGGACGATACCGAGTCTGAACGCGATGATAATGAGGATGATGACGATGCTGACGATTCTGATTCCAGTCCCGATTCTGACGACGAATATTGATTCTTTCCATAATTTTGATTAAATACGCTAGCTACCCTAATGTAGCATTTGCAATCTACTATATTTATTTGTAGACAAATGCTCTCTTTCCTCAAGTATGCCCTGATGTAGTGGGATTGAGACAATTCTTTCTCCGATATACATATTCTTTTCACTGCCTGAAACATATTTGCATTCACCTCTTAGTCAAAATAGTGCCCACTGACCCACCCTTGAGCACCTGCCGGGTTTTGTTCCTGCTACCTGTTGTCTCCTGTTTTTTTTTCCCCCAGCTGTCTGTCCTGCATTGCTTTGTTCGGCTACCAATGACTTTCCTTTGCTGTTCTGACTTGCCCTTCTTAGCTCTCGCTTTCTTTTGCGGTATTTCTACTGTTTACATATGTTATGCAACATTTCAGCCTAATATATTTGGACTAAGGATAATTAAAAAGTATCCTCCAATACCCTTGACTTTCGAAACCTCTTCCGGATGAACATTTTGTTCTGCTTTGCTAGAGTTTCTTAAGTTTAGCACCTGGACATCACTTCTGGACATACATTAAGTTGCACATCATCAATGCAACGGTTTCAGCAAAATGTACTTGAAAACACGTGAATTGGTCCAAAACCCTGCCGTGTCTTCCCACTGTTTGTATTCATTCCCCTTCCTTCGCGATACCATTATTTTTCCCGTCCCGCGTTTTTCCCCATTTTCTAAAAGGCCGGCAACGCCGCCATGAAAAGTTTTAGAATGTGACATGATTTTTGATAAACTCGTCTGTTGACAGACCGTACCAGCGGCAATGCGGAAGTAGTTCGCTACAGAAAGTAAGATCATCAGTCAGCGGTGTGGTATTGCGACATTGGCCCCTCAGTAATAAAGTAGGGTGCAAGAATCTATGGCAATGCAGCCTTTAAAGCAGAGGCGATTTACAACAAGATGTCAGAATATACGGCCACTTTGGTACCCGGTAGCCGTTGCCGCAGTTTCATTGATAAGGTATGCCAACACATGTCCTGCAAGCACTACTTCTCTGCACTACTCTGCGTTTTATTGATAAATGATGAGCGTTTAAAGAACGTATCCAGTGATACTCAAAGGCAACGATATCTCTTACTAAGCACTACCGGACTGGCGTGCGTTCCTTCTCTGTGATCCGATAAACTTACCTTAAAGAACGTTTCTCAGTCTGGTTTCTATCGATGCAGCTGAGAATATAGACTTGAGACGGGTCTGAAACTTGGTTTGACCTAATGGGACCCTCATGGTCCCCGTTTAGGATCTAGGCCATAATGGCTCCGTCCGTGGGAAAATAGAGTTACATGCTGTATGTATCCGTAGATGTCCGGTCAGACGACAGCACAATACCTCATCAAGCCGTCATATATTTCTGGTTAAGAGGTTTATAAGTAGAAATTGTAAGTTCATTCCACAACGTCTCTTTCCTCGCACACAGCAACTCATCATTTACGACATCCAAGGTAGGACCGATGGAACTAACTAGGATTGGAAAACTTATACGTTTCCACGTAACGCCAGTTTCAACCGCTCTTCAAGTTTTTTTCCTTTTTTCTTTCTCTGCTACACGGAACAGACTATCTCTTCGGGAGATGACTGCCTGATTGGAGTGTACCCGAGTTGTTATTGCCGGTTTTTGAGCCCATTGCAAGCGGCAACCTCAGCAAGTGACAATGAAGGAAATAGCTCAGAAATCTCTGAAAATCTCCGCACAATGCCATCAAGATTTGTTCCCAGGCCCCAGATGAATCACAGGTACTGTACGGTATTCTGTATCGGACCTTGTCCGTCTTTGAGGATCTCGCGTGAATGACTGTGCCACCATGTCGGAGCTTGACTCCGGGCGATCTTGAAAGACAATTTCAAGAGTTGGCATTGGCCGGTCGCAGCGATGCCGCCCAGTATGCCCTTTTCCACTCGCTTTGAGCAGCGTTGCCGCCAAGTTCGTGTTTTGCAGGCGGTGCGCAACAACGACATTTCTCGGGTTCGTCTACTTTTGAGAAACTGTCGAGAATGGGACAGTATGTACCTTTTACACATCAGGGACGACTCACCGGACCAGTGTTGCTGCCTACGACCCAGCACGTGGAGCTCTCCTGCACGCCAGATTGCCCTCGTTGAGGCGATCAAGCTTGGCTTGATGGACATGGTCGTGTTGTTGCTTGAAGCAGGGACACTGGTATACTGCGGAGAAGACTGCAACTCTTATGCGACAATTGCCGCCAGGTATGGCCAAACAGAGATACTTCAGCTCCTGCTGGAGCGGGACATCTTTCATCCAACTGAAAAAGACGGAGACCTCGTGCAGCACGCTTTTCGTCAAGAAAATTTGCCCATGATACGGGTTCTGATGGAGTACCGTCGACTAAATCCCGAATCGGCTTTGGAGATAGCAGCCAAGGGTGGACATGAAAGTTTAGTCAAGGCCCTTAATACCCCATCTATCGTACTTTCCTTTATGCATGCACGTGCCTGCGCGATTGCAGCCGGTATTGAGGGGCACATAGATTTGATGAAATATTTCGTTGCCTTCACTCGTCTTTCTTCGTGCCGAATAAGCATCGCGAGAGAAGTTTTCCAGAAAGCAGCAACAATACCCGTTCTGGAATATTGCATGACATTGTGCGATCCAGAAGCACTCACCCCGTACATGCGAAGAGCTGCCTTCATTTACGCGATGCGAAGGGACCGAGTAGACGTTGCCGAGTTTCATGTGCGACATGGTGCCATTGTAAATCGCTTCGCGATTCTGCGACACCTTGAACGTGCAAAGACTGAGGAATCCTTCCTGTTTGCATGGAATTTAGTGGGTGGAACTAGCAATATGGGAGCGCTTTCGGCCAATGACCCGGAAGACAATTATGGCTCTTGCCACCGGTTAAGCACCCCTGCATGGAATGCCGCTGAACGAGGCTTTTGGGGTGTGTTCGAGATGTGTCTTGACCATCCGGAATTCAAAATGGGCCAGTATTACCAAGAATCCGAGCTGGTTAAAGCTTTAGAGCGCGCCGGCACGGACAACCAAGAGAGGGTATTTGTGTACTTGGTTGAGAAGATACCAAAAGCGTGCCAGTTTGTTGTCGATCGTTGCAAATTTTTTGAACCGCACAGTCCACTTGAGTCTCGAATGATACTGCGTGGTCGGCAAATGTGTTTGCTGGAGAAAACTGATGTATCTGAGCGGTGGATGTACTCAGACCTTCCCCGGTATTTTGTCAACCTGATGGTACATTACCGGCTGCGACCTTTGGAGTCCATAATATCACCAATCGGCCTTCCTCCAGATATTCAAGAGGCTGCAATTCTTTGCCTCCGTCGTATTTGCTTGTTTACCATGCGGCTCATTGCAGACGGGAATAAGGATAAAGACTTGCGAAGAGACTTGCGAAATGAAATTGTGGTATGCACAGCTATGCCCAACTGCCACACAATTCCCAAATTATTCGCGGAGCAGGTCTGCACGCAGGCCTTGGAGATGGATGATGATCTTCTTTTTAGCATCATTCGGGATGCATTGATCGGGCCGACTTACCCAGACGGGGGGTACTTTCATCGCGATAATACCAAAATAAAGGAACGATGGCTGGCTATTGTTATGAAAAAGGGACATATTGAAGTAGTGCGATCCTTGGTACCCCTGTCACCTGCTGAGAATGTCGCCTTGAAACATAAAAAGATTTCATCCGCAAGAACTCATGTCTCCATCCGCAACCTTTCACTCTGGCTCGCCGCGGCCCAACACGCCATCGCGAATGACGATTTCGTTATGCTTGATATTCTAAAAAGTACCCAGTACACCTTTCGAGGCCAGGGCGGTCATGATTTGTCATTCGACCTCTTACAAAAGGCCTTTGGGGCCAATCATCGAGGTCTGCTGAGATACCTTGGGCAATCTGGTGTGGATTACGCAAACTCTACCTTCCTGAATTTTTTCGACTATAAGGAGGATGGCCTCGCCAAGGGCTCGGTTTCTCCATTGGATGCCGAATGTGCCTTTTTGGGAATCCCGGAAATCGAGGAGTCCACCAAAGATGAGGAGGTTTCCAACCAAATGGAGGATTTAACGGACGACGCTACATTTATTCCGTACTCGTCATTGCTTAGCGATGTGTCCTGTGGCGGGAATCCACATGTCGCAACCAACTACACCACCCTCGTCTTCAACGCATGTGGTCATGCCATGTGCGGTGGGTGTCTGAGGAAGAGGTTTAAACTAGCCAAAAGGGTCCGAACGGGCAGAAAACCTACCACCGACCATGCATGTGAGGACATGACGGACTCTAACGACGACTCGGATGAAGATCCAAAGCTGGACACAGGTAATTTGCGAGTTGGCTGCAGGAAAACTCAGCCAGACGCAGACGAAAAGTTGGTTTCGCGCGCATTCCCGGCAACCGGTGATATGAAGCGGGTTCACTACCGTGAAGCGGTCAAATTTCTTGAACAGGAAGATGCGTATTTGTATATGACCCGAAACAACACCCAAAAGCGATATCCTTTGATCGCCTCCAGCCCGCCCTTGAAAGGGTTTGAAGCCGTCAAAATTAAGGACGATAGCATGTCTGATTACGACGATCCTGCCTATGCTGATGATTCTGATTCTAATCCCAACTCGGACGAAGACAGTTACGGCTATTGATTTTGCCTCGATATTGGTTTCATACTATAGATATCCTTATGTAGATCACTATATACGTTAGTCGTTTGTCGAAACACACTCTCTCTTACCTGAAGATGCCCTGATGTACAGTAGTGGGGCTGAAATGTATTTGCGATCTAATTTTGACAAACTCATCAGTTAACTGACCGTAGCAGCGGCAATGTGAAAGTTAACTCGTTCAAATTTTAGTGGGTCCTATCGGTCCACTCGTTTAGCTGTCGTAAATGATCACCTGCGTTCGCGCAGAAGTCATTGTGGAGTGAGTTCATTATTCGTATATCCACCTCCAAAAAACATCTATATGGCGGTTTATGGGGTGCTTGTCCAGCCATCTCTGCGGACATTAGCGGATGCATGCCGCAGGTAACACGGATTTTCCCACAGTCATACCGTCGCAATCTACGTCCTGAGGATGAAACATGAAGGGTCCGGTTGGTCAAACCAATTGTAGGCCAGTCCCAAGTCCAAGGTTCCAGTCCCGACCCGTAGATATCAACCAGACTGCTAAAGTTTTTGTACGACTTTCCGCGTAGAATAGGGCTAGTCTGATCATGCGCACGTCTTGAATGTGGATCGCGTAACCCTCATGTATCACCGAATATTCATTGATGAAGCGTAGAGTAATGCAAGAGACGTGGGGTTGCAGTTCATATTGTTACGCACCTTTTGATACAACGGCTACTTGCTGCCAAAGAGGCCGCATGTTCTGCCGCCGTCGGATGGTGCTGATCTCGCTTTATGTGGCGAATTACTTCCACACCGCCGCCGCTACGGTCAGCCAACTGACGAGTTTGTCAAATATCACATCACATATCTATTTCGACCCCACAACATCCGGGCATCTTTGATGAAAAAGAGTTTGTGTTTCCACAAATGACTAAGGTGGGCCTATAGTCTAATTCAAATACAATTATCTACATAGGGGTATCTAGCGTACCAAATCAAAGTCATGTTAAAATCAATAGCTGTAAGTGAAATGGGACATTACTTCGGAGACATCAATAGCATCGTCATCATCCTCAGAATCATCGGTATCAGAATCTTCAGAATCGCCGAAATCATCAAGATCGTCGGGATAAGACAATGGATCGCCCTGAGTTTTCACGCCCTCAAACCCTTTCATGAGCGGTCTAGGGGTTACCAATTCATATCGCATGTGCGTGCTGCTTTGGTTCCTATACAAACACGTATCATGCTGGTCAAGAAAGCTGACCGCTTCCCGGTAATGAACCCGCCTCATATCAGCGGTGGCCTGGAATGCAAGCGAAACCAGGTCTCCTTTTGGTTGACTTTGCCTGCAGCCAACTCGTAAATTCCGCGTGTCCAAAGTAGGATCTTCATCCGAGTCGTCGTTAGAGTCAGTATCGTTCTCACGTGCATATCTGATGCCGATACGCTCTCTGGGACGTCGGACCCTTCGAGCTAAATTGAACCTCTTCCTCAAACACCCGCCGCACAAGGCATGACCTCGTGCGTTGAAGACGAGGGTGGTGTAGTTGGCTGCGACCTGTGGATTCCCGCCACAGGATACACCGCTAAGCAATGGCGAGTATGGAATAAATGTAGCGTCGTCCGTTAAATCTTCCATTTGGTTGGAAACAACCTCATCCTCATACGGCTCCTCACTTTCCGGGATTCCCAGAAAGGCACATATGGCACTCAATGAAGATTTCGGGACCTTGCTGGAACTCTCATCCTCCTCATCATCGAAAAGATGCAGAAAGGTCGATTTTGCATAATCCACACCAGATTGACCAAGGTATCTCAGCAGGCGATGATGATTGGCTTCAAAGGACTTTTGTAAGAGATGGTATGATAAGTCCTGGCCTCCTTGTCCCTGAAGAGTATACTGGGTACTTTTCAGAATATCAAGCATGACAAAATCGTCATTTGTGATGGCGTGGTCGGTAGCGGCGGGCCATAGTGAACGGTTGCTGATGGAGACATGAGCCTTTGCCGATGGAATCTTTGTATGTTTCAAGGCGACATTCTCAGCAGGTGATAGTGGTACTAAGGATCGAACTACTTCTACAAGTCCCTTTTCCATAGCAGTCGATAGCCATCGTTCTTTTGTTTTGGCATTATTGTAATAAAAGTACCCCCCGCCTGGGTAAGTCGGCCCGGTCAAGGCATCCCGAATAATGCAAAAAACAAGGTCATCATCCCGTTCCAAGGCCTGCGTGCAGACCTGCTCCGCGAGTACTTTGGGAATAGTGTGGCAGTTGGGCATTGCTGCGCATACTACGATTTCATTGTACAAGTCTCTTCGCAACCCCTTGTCTTTATTCCTGCAATGAGCCGCATGGTAAACAAGCAGATACGACGGAGACACAATACTACAGCCTCTTGAATATTTGGAGGAAGACCGATTGGCGATACCACGGACTCCAAAGGTCGCAGCCGGTAGTGTACCATCAGGTCGACAAAATAACGGGGCAGGTCAGAGTAAACCCATCGTTCAGATACGTTCGTTTTCTCCATTAAGCACATCTGCCTACTGCGCAGTATCATCCGAGACACAAGTGGACTGCGCGGTTCAGCAAACTTGCAATGATCGACTACCAATTGGCACGCTTTTGGTACCTTCTCAACCAAATACACAAATACCTTCTCGCGGTTGTCCGTGGCGGCGCGCTCTAATACAGCGACCAGCTCAGATTGTTCGAAGTACGAGCCCATTTTAAATTCCGGATGGTCAAGACACATCTCCAACACACCCCAAAACCCTCGTTTAGCGGCGTTAAATGCAGGAGTGCTCAATAAAAAGGCAGGGTCAACATCGTAGTCCGGGTCATCGCCCGAAAGCACTCCCATATTGCTCATTCCACCCAATCAATTCCATGAAAACAGAAAGGATTCCTCAGTCTTTGTAAGTTCAAAGTTACGCACAACCGCAGAGCGTTTTGGGATAGCGCCGTGTCGCATATGAATCTCTGCAACGTCCACTCGATCTTGTCGTATCGCGTTCATTAAGGCAGTGTTGCGCAATTCTTTGGTGACTGAGGCTGAATCGCATAATGTCATGCAATACTCCAAAACGGGTACTGTCGCTGCGTTCATGAAAACAATTCTCGCGATGCTGTCTTTCATTGAAGGAGTAATGGCAATGAAACATTTCATCAGATCTAAGTGCCCCTCTACACCGGCTGCAACCGCGCAGTCATGCGCCTGAATTGTGGTAGGTACGGGGAGCGCCTTGACTAGATTCTCATGGCCACCCTTGGCCGCTATCTCCAGAGCCGACTCGGGATTTAGTCGCCGGTACTCCATCAGAACCCTTATCATGGGCAAATTGCCTTGACGAAAAGCATGCTGCACGAGGTCTCCGTCTCTCTCACTTGGATGGAAGACATCCCGCTCCAGCAGGAGCTGAAGAATGTCTGTTTGGCCGTACTTGGCCGCAACTGTCCCATAAGAGTTGCAGTCTCGTCCGGAGTAAACCAGTGTCCCTGCGTCAAGCAGCAAAATAACCATGTCCATCAGGCCAAGCTTGATCGCCTCAATGAGGGCGAGCTGACGAGCAGGAGAACACCACCCATTGAGTTTTAGGCAGCAATCATCCTGTAAGTCGTCCTTGACCGGTGAAAGGTTCAAGCTGTCCTCCCATTCTCGACAGCTTCTCAAAAGAGCACGAACCAGAGCAATGTCGTTGTTGCATACCGCCTGCAAAATACGTATCTGGCGGCTGCGTTGCTCGAGGCGAGCTGAAAAGGGAACACTCGGCAACATCGCTGTGATCGGGCATACAACCCCAATGCCGATTCTTGTCTGGATTCTTGTTGCAAGCTCCGACGCGGTGGCACAGTCATCGGCATATCTGCAAGATCCGAGATTGAAGGTTCAGAAAGGGTATGACTTTCGAGTCTCGACACGTTCGACATATAAAAATGTTATTTCAAGAGGTGCATGAATAGTGGTAGGTTGTTCTCAATGAGAGGATGCAGCATCCTGTAAGCTTATGCACGGCATTTGACATATAGCGCCCTCCAGTACCAGGCGTGTATTCAAATTTGGACATGACTTGCGGACATCACCCACATTTGATTAATCCAAACAATGAGGTGGAAAGAAAAACTGTCGCAGAATTCTCAGGATCTATATATTTTGTATGGGACGGAAAACGACTGAGAAAAAGATGGCTGTCCGAGCAAGCGCGGGGACGCCCGTTTCGCGTCGAACGCCTTGATATTTCTCCGACCAATCGTGAACCCACATTGACGACCTTCTCTTAGACTTTGCCCTACATCCACGGCACTGTCGGTTGAAGGACAATAGAGCATACGAACAGTACGATGGAGTCAGGGTCGAGGAAGGCCCAGGAGCCGGCGGCAACCAAGAAACCACCAGCTCAACGACCACCACCACCACCCCGTCTTTGGCCCTCTACTCTCTTCACTCCGAGCGGCAACTTGAATCCGACCTTTCTATCCCACCTTACAGCCGCTCTTGCCACCTGCCCTCATCCACCCCCAACCTATGCCGCTGTCCTGACAATTCCCGCCCAGTTTTGCAGCCAGCACCTTCGAAGTGTAGGTGAGGCTGGGGTAGTTAAAGTTGTGGGGGAAGCTGGAGGAGAGATGGATAGCGTGGAAGAACGAGTTGGAGAGCGTGGGATTGCTGAAAAGGTTCGTGTTTATACACTGACATTGGTCTATTTTTCACTAATTGACAACTACTGCCAAATTTGAAACTTAGGTGTTCAAGCAAAGATTGGCTGATTTGCAAAACATATACCCCAGGCCGACCAACTTTGCCGAAACAGTCAAAACCTTCCGTAGGTTCTTTGGGTTCTGCATACCTTATATTCATACTCATACGTTTTTCGGTATTTAAAGAAGCAAATATAAAAACGATCCAGGCTCATCGCCGTCAACTTAACACCCGTCTGTCAACGCTTGTTACCCAACTTATGCGGCACCGCTCGGCGCTAGACAATTTTGCTGAAATAAATGAGATGGCTGGTCGTGATATGATGCGGGAGGGGTCATGTTCGACCGTGGGTGCAGAGAAGTTGCTCATGTAAGTTCTTGATTTTAAGCCGTGTTTTGTTTATTATTAACTGGTCGTCGCAATTAGTGCGGACATGGAGCGAGTGCTGAGTTCGCGAATTGGTCATGTGTTGAGTGGTACACCATTTTGGGGGTCAGTTGCTAGAGGATGGGGTACTGTCATTCGAGACTTGTATGTGCTCCACGGTGTGGGCGATTTACCGGACTGGGTCATTGATTTGGAGAGCGAGACCGCGACGAGGATGCCTATGGAAGGGGGGGCCATGGCAAACATCAATGCCAGTCAAATGGAGAGTACTGACATGGACAGTCGAATGGGTGATGAAGAGAGCGGGAATGGAAGCGGGAGTGCCAAGATCATAGAGATGAACTTGCAGCAGAATGAGGCGATTCGAAAGAGAAAACGAGATGAAGAGAATGACAAGTCTCAAGAAGAGCCAAGTTTGGGCAGTGGGACTAGTCTAAAAGCCAGTCGACACCGTAGACGGAGAAACAAACAAGCCATAGTGGCCGTGCAAATTGGAAATGACGTGCAACCTGCGGCCCGGAGTATTGAGAAGATTTCCTCCACAAAGAATTTGCTGGGATCCAACGTTACAACTCCATCCAAGACCACTACCGGTCCTGAGAAAACACCACTCTCCATATCTGATACTCCTCCCAGAAAAACTCATAAACCAAAAGCGAATCTTACACAACTCTCATCTCACACCACCACATGTTCACCGCCCACCTCGAAATTGAGATCCATTACTCAAATGACAGCGACGACCCCCCTGACCACCAAAACAACACGCTCCGACTTTCCCGCTTCCAGCCAGCTCTTTCCTCCCTCCCAACCCACTCAGTCGTCCTTTGGCGCAGGCAACTTTCCCTATACACAATTCATTCCGGCAGGCGGCCGGATCGTCCTGCCCGAACCGAGTTGTACACCCGCATCGGTGGAAAAGGGGAGAACTGTCGATGACTCGCTGAGAGCCTCGCAAGAGAGTTGGACGACGACGACGACGACCTCGGGTGAGGGGGAGAGTGGTCGATCGCGGGCGTCACCTGCCTTTTTGTTGTCTTCGGCGACCGTAATCAAACAGTTTGTACAGTCAGGTAATGCCAGCCCCCCCTCAAGCCCACGGCAGTCTACTGGATCCGCTGCCCCCCACATTCCCCCCAGCCGGCCTCAACCCGTTTCCCCGTCCCCCAAACCAGTTTCCAAATGCACACCTCAGCAGGAGCAGCAGCAGCCACCACAGCCGGGAAAGAATCGTGTGGCGTGGTTTGCTCTGCCAAAGTCACGGCGGCAGTCCCGTAAATCAACTGCATCATCATCCTCTGATAATGATGAAAGTGATCACACATCCTCAAACACCACCTCGCATAACAGTACCGATGCCTATATCATGACCTGCACACCCATGGAAGTCCATTCGGCTCGGATCGATCAGACGATGGGGTTGACGCAAATCGGAGGTAGTGGGGACTGTGGTGGAGCAGACCGGGGAGCAGTTTTGATGTCGAGTATGGTCGAGGAGGTAATGGTGTTGACGGGGATTTCTGGGATAGAACCAGTAAGAGGTGAAGAGAGAGACAACAGTATTCTGCCGGCACTGTCTGGAGACGAAGATGGTGCCTCTGGGATAATGGCACAAAAGGCTCAACAAGCGGTCGGTTCTTTAGAGACCGAACGGGATGAAGGCTCTCAGGGCGACAATCACCCAGGACGGGTCCCAAAACCACAAACTCCAAACCAACCTAAAAATCTCTCTTTAACCCCGTCGCCCTCCCCATCCCTGGAACACCAAGAAAACCCGCAGTCGGAAGCTCACACTAATAAAGCGCAAAATTCCTCCGACTCTGCTGCCGAACAGACATCCGAAGAGTCGGTTTTATCACGCGAGCTGTATTCCGTCAACCCGCGCTCGCAATATCCTCCTCAAGAGGCATTAACGTCCTCTAAGTCAATTCCAGATGAAGGACCTTTGGCAAACTTTTACTCTCAATCTCCTCCCCAATCCCCCCGGAGGACAACCACCACTATACCTCAGCAGGACGTGAATGAAGAAACGAGGCAAATCACCGCATCAGGGTTGGTTCCGATGGAATTATGTTCGTTTGAAGATGATGTTGGAGGAATGGCGGGTGTAGACAAGGTATCTAATTTCATTGATTTAAGCCCTCCTACCCCGCCATCGCCCGCAGCCGAAATTGAGGGTAGTCGTCCAAAATCTGTATCGGCACCCAACACCGGCCTCTCATTTACAAAAATGATTCGAAATGCACCCCAATTTGTGCGGCGGGCGCTTAGCGATTTGACAAAATCTGGATGTGCTGCTGGGATTGTAGCGGGTGGCGAAGAGCAGCAGCAGCAGCAGCCGGGAACGACCCCGTCGTCACGAAGTCTGTCTGTTCCTGCTACGCTTGCACCCAAGGAGTTGCGCAACCAGGGTCCGAAAATTGCCATGGTGCCCCGTCAGGTCCGTGTTGTTGCTGGACACAAAGCCAGGCAGGAGGACGACCCGATGGAGATTTCTAGTGGTCCAAAATCGACCCCTCCAAAATCAAGGAAAGCCCAGAGGTCGGCCGCATCTTCCCCCCCAGATCCATTTGAGGAAACCCCCTCATCCGCGCCGTCCACGCCCTCCAATCGTCGTCGACGCCATAGGGGACGCCGTAAACCTACTCCCCATCCCCCATCCTCGCCTTCGTCTTCCTTTTCCACCACAATCTTGACCCTGCCCGGCCCAACGTCTACTCCGAGTTTCATTATTAATGATCAATCAGGAATCAGTGAGTTTTTGGACTTGAGCCAACAGTCGAATGTATCAAAGTAGAATTTTGGACATTTTGATGTTAAATAAACGGTTGAGATTAACAAGTACAACGAAAAAAAAATAAAGATAAAGGGACTATGCAAAAAAAAAGTACAGTGGGATTGTGGGATGAAAGTTGTGTGTATACAAAGGAAAGTGAAAAATAGTGATTGTTCTCTCTATGTTCCATACTTGTGCTTGTAGAAGCCGTCCACTCCCAGTCCTTGCACGACACTGAGCACGGGGCGCTCAACCACAATCAACTCGTCGGGGCCGAGGTACGCAGCAGCCATAACGGGGCCGTACCGATGCTCCATGCGGAAACTCTCACTAAACTCGGCCGAGGAAAAGTGGGATGTTGGGCGGGTAGATGTCTCGTGAGTGCGTTTCTGACCGGCGCGGCGGGGAGTTGTGCTGGATGTGTTGGAGGAGGCGGGTGTAAGAGGGTACCTAGCGACAATGGGGAGGGGGTCGGTGGGAGATGAGCGTAATGGTGTGGACGGTGCCGTTACAAAACTTTCCGTCTCGTCGGCATCATTAGCCAGTGTAGTGTCGTCGTCCGAGTCGGGTTCCAAGTCTTCATCATGCTCGCTGCCACTATCAATGACAATGACACCATTGTTGTCCAAAATGTTATCCGAATCCATGTCGTCCGCGCTGCTCCCATTGGTATTGGCTTCAGCGGAAGCGGTGGGGAGGGTCATGCCGTTCAAAGCTGAATCGTGCGCGGCCGATGTTTTTCCGTTGACGAGACCTTGGGTGGCTTTGGCAATCTCGCGTATTGCCGCTCTGCGACGACGGGCGCTCAACTTCTTTTCAAGTTTCTCCACCTCTTCGTCCATGGGTATGGCGGCCGTATCCCGCATCACCTTGCCCTTGCCCGCCTTCAGATGGGCCAACAGCTTGCGTTTGCCGACAGAAATCATGGCATCACGCGGACCGATTGATCTTTTCAAATCCACAAAGCAAATATGAGAGGCTCCATAAAACGTCAGGATGCTTGGGTGAGAAGTGTCGACGGTGACTCCAGTCACAACTTCTTTTCGCTGCAGCCACCGATTTGGGAGACAATGGGAGAACGCGCGAGACCAGTCCGACAATCGTGCATCGTCGCAATCGAAAAGGAAAAATTCGTTCGAGATACACGTAATGATGAGGACGTAGGAGCACGGGTGAAAGGTGAGGGTGGTGTGAAGGGATGAAAAGATGGGAAGTGTCGTATGGAGTTTGAGCGAATCGAGATTGAAAAGGTAAATGCGGTTGAGCAAATCGCCAGTAGCTAGCCATTGCCCATCCTGGCTGATTGTAAGCGTAGCAATCATTTCACGACCGCCTTTGACCAGGTTCTTCTTGGCTGCGATTGTCGTTGTCTCTTCCTGAGCATCGACATCCATGACATCCGGTGTAGAGTCCAACACCACCGCCTCATCGCCGCAGTGCGCATCAAACGTCTGAACAATCTCGAACGTGGCTTCCTCGTTCTGACTTGATAGCTCGACCACGTAAATGATCGAGTCTGTACCAGCGACAACCAATCGTCGTGAATCGGGAGTAAATGCCAGTAAGTGGGCGGCCGGAACAGTCCCCGGTTCCACGACCCAATCACCCGTCTCGCTGACCACCGGCGTTGAAGGAAAGTTCTTGACTCTGCGGATACGAGTAGGCATATCACCCGAGCTCTCCAAGCGGAACAATTTGACAGACTCGACATCCGAAACCGCAATCCATTCACCATTTTCTGAGATGGCACTTGCAATCAGGCTGCCCGCACATTTAGGTTTCAAAGTGGCCAATAGCTTTTCCCGCTGATGTTCCACCTTTTGGTAATCGCACAAGTCACCCGGTGCAGCTTGTAACGGCAATGCCCGGCCCAGTTCCCATAGCTTGACGTGATCACTGAATCGAGTCAACATTAAACGCGAAGAACGGGTAATCTGAATGATGGGCCGATGAGGAAAGGTGGGCATGCGGTATTGTTTGAGGTAAGGGAAATCGGTGAGGGGGCTAGATACAATGAGAGTTGTGTCAACACCTCCCGAGATCAATGCATCGTGCGGCCGCTCTTCCAATAAAGCCAGGGCACGAACATCATGGGAATGGTATCGCTTTTCCCCGGAAACAACCCATTGGCGATTCCCGTATTTACCCAAGCTCTTGCGTTTGGTGCTACTCTCCTTGGCTGCGTCCGATCCCATCAGCTCCACAAATGACATTTGAACAACTTTTCGATCGACACCTGAGCTCCATACTTTTGTTCCCGCTTTGTTGACTGCCAAACACAAAACATCTGCGGCGTGAGCCGTCACTGAGCGCAGCGGGGTCCCAGTTTTCCAGTCCCAGAATGTGACTTTACCCAAGGAATCGCCGCTGACGATGGTGCTATCCGGCAAGACCTTGAGGTCCCACACAACAGTGTCTTCTCCTGGAACAGTATCCGTCGTGATGCGCTGGACAACCTGACCGGTACGTGCATCTACCTTTCGAATAGTACTGTCCGCTCCTCCAATGACAATGTGTTGGCCGTTTGGATGCCATGCGATCGACATGATTCGGGTAGGAGCCTTTTCACACAATTTAAACAACTCTAGACGTCCATCGCAAACATCCAAAATCCGGACATGACCGTCTTCGGAGCCTATTGCGAGGCGAGTGTGGGTTGCGTTGGGTGCAGCGCACCAGATGGCACCTCCTCCTGGGGTCAAAATTTGAACCGGGCGGAAAGAGCGTGGATCCCATTCCGTCAATCGACCGTCCAGTCCAGCAGTCATTAATCGAGGGCGAGCGGTCAGTAAAGATTTGAGGTATTGGGCCTTTTCTTGTGGGGTATCAAATTCGTCTTCTCCCGCTGCTGGATCAATATCATGTTGCTGAATCCAAAAGACAGTTTCGACGGGTGCAGCGGGGTTGCCTGGGATGGTGCGTTCCAAAAACCAGCCCTGTCCGCGTGGGTTCCATAGCTCAATGTCGCCATTGTTTCGGGCACAAGCGACCGTCGTCTTTCTGGATTTTGACGGAGGGGTTACGGACAAACTGACAATGCCGGCCGGAGAATGCTCAACAACACGGCAGCGATGGATTTGAAGAGCTCGCGTATCGTTTTTTCGGTTTGAGGGTGAGCCTTTTGCGGCAGGGGAGGAAGATGGAAAGTTGAGAGGAAGGTCCGCGACTCGTTTGGGGATTTTGGCCAATGGTTTTTTCGATTTTGTTTTCTTGCTGCGGTTGCGAGAGGTTGCCGCGGAAGACGAGCCTGCTCCCCCTGCGTCTCTTGATGGTGGATCCAGATCCATGCTCATTGCTCTAATTTCGTTCGTCTCGGGATTCACACCAGCCCAACGTTGCAGGCTACAATCCCCAGAGTTTAATCGCCCAAGTGATAGCCGTCTATCCCGCACCGGCTCTCAAGATATCTCTGCAACGACAGTTATTAAAGGACGTTCCTGCACTGATTTCAGTTGTTAAAATGTCGCCGTCCCAACGATTTTGGTGATGATTTTCGGTCCAACAAAAAATAAAAGGAGAGCAACATTAGCTAAGCAAGACTGCGCCGCTGTGGCTTGTACCATTAATGCTGCGCTACGGCTGCGCGATTCCCACGCTTTAAAATCCCAAAATCTTTTGCCTACGATTTTCCAGCAAGGAACTGCCAGGAACCGCAGACCAACAGTTTCGAACAATTATCGAGAATCACATTTGAATGTTGAGAGCGCTGAACTTTGATTCTCGCTACTTGACCTTTGCCGCTGGGCGAGATCCGAGCATTTCGCACTTTACACAAACGACGGCTTGCAACGGTATGCACCTTTTCTTTCAATACTGCAGAGTTTGTGCTTACTAGACTCAAACAGGACTACATCTATCTCGCGTACGCAAGACAGATATCCCCAAGACTCTTACTTGCACAAAATCAATCGCACGCATGGAATGCGTTTCCATTAGAAGCACCAGAACGTCGTCCCTCTCCAGCAAGCGTTTTACGTCCAAGGCCATCTCCCACTCCAAATATCAACCGCAAGCCATCGCGAGCTCAAAACGACCACCACGGTAATATGGGATCCGGCATTCTTTGAAATGCCGGGGGAAAAGACAGGCTCTATCGAGAAGCCAAAGAAGTCTTGCGGGATGCTTGTTTTCTGAGTGTCGACGGTTCGAGATCCCTAGGAGATTCCAGTCAAAAATGTTTTGCAAGATGGAGCGGCGTCGGAGTAGCGAAATTCCAACGATAACGATGACCGTGCGCCGGCCTAAGCCACTGCCGGCCAAGTTCGGAAATTCCAGCAACTTTCCGCCGCAAAGCAAAGCAGTTTTCCAAACACAATTTAAATCCAAATCACCACTATTAGCACTCCTTTTCTATATACGGGCGACCTACATTCTCGTTGAAGGAACAAGAACAAGGCACCAGCAACCTACCACCGCAATCTCTCTCCTCTGTTCATGGCTGCTAATGAGGGTGATCTCGTCCCCAGCTGGGCATCCCACCTCGCAGGATCCGTGCGAGTCGGCGGCGACTACCACAACACCCTCTCACCCCGCTCAGACCCACAATCATCCTTACTCGTACCACGGCAGCTGTCTATGGGCGATGATCCAAACTCCCAGACAAGACGGAGTGTTGCCGTAAGTTGAAAATCCACCCAGCAGCTATGCCCAACGAACACATTCTAACCACTTCTTATCCCAACACACAGGCGACAGTGTTTGCTGCCTTAGTAGCAGTAGCCATCATTCTCACCCTGTTTCGCCGGTACCTCATTGCTCGGACCCGGCTCAAATATCACACCCAGGACGCTGACATTGAAATGCCGACCAACGACCGCCCAGACCCCGCCGTGTTCTTATTCACTAGCCCATCAACAACTCAACAATCGCAGTCAAACAGACATCAAGTGTACAGACCCTCGGCTGAAATCCGGCGGGATGTTGCCAACCCCGCTGCCACAGCAATAAGCACATTTGACCCCGCTCCAGACTCGTTACCCCCACCTCCCCCAGCCTACTCCCGCGACTCCTTCTCAGCGTCATCACCATCTAATAGTCCATCCCCGAGTCCATTAGCAGCAGCAGACTACACTGCCCCACACGAAGGCCCTCCCCCACCACCACCAGCCATAACAACGACCGACGCATTGTCATCATCCGCAACACCCAATACGGCTCGTCCACCCTCTCCACCCCCAAGTTATGACTTCTCTGCCACTCGCCCGTCTACCGGTCAATAATGTGTATCTACCACCCCACAACATAATACGTAATCTACCCCCACCACATTTATTTGTACCTAATCTAGCACTCTTCTTTTACTTGCATTGCGGATCATTGTAGCAGATACATTAGTCTTGTCCATATATTGGGAGAAATGGACCATCAATAGCTACCAAACACTTTCTAATGAGTAGCAGACCCTTGATACCAACTCTACGCCCAAAACAAGAGTCTTATTATGTATACCCGCTCAACGAATAAAGCCATTCCCATGTACATATGCCTGGTCCAGCCGCAACAGTCGGCACCCCTCCTTCTGGATGAAATCAATCGTGCTCAGCTTCCATATGGCTTCTCGATCCCATCAGAAGCAACATGATGAGAGATGTGTTAGATCTGACGGAATATGCGGGGATAAATTTAAATGGCGGATAGGGCTGCAAGGAAGGCTAGCAAGGATTCCTCTCAGTAGGCCCGCAATGACAGTATACATCTCATAGAGATTAAAGTATGAAAAAGGAAAAAGTACAATTAAACAGGGTAAAAGGGGAAATCAGATACAATACGCAAACAGGGCGCGTTCCAGAGCTATACAATTGGCTCCATAATGTCCATAATATACACAATGTCTTTTACGTCTGTTCATCCTCGGCGAGATTTGAGCGAAAACGACGATACGGGACGCGGAAGTGGGATACGTGGTCGTCCTTGTTGTTCTTTCGGTTTTGATTCAGCTGTTGCTGCTGGCATAGTCTCGGGCGTCTCAGATTTACTACTACTATTACGAAAGAAGAGGCGGGACATGCGGTTTTGCTTTTTGGTTGTGGTGGATTGTTGGTCAGACGTGGGTGGTGGGGGTGATGGCGTAGGGTCAGGAGAGAGGGATACTGCTTTGATAGAAGGTGCCGATTTTTCAAGGGCAGAAGAAGAGGTTGACGGGGCAGGTGACGGTCCCTGCACCACTTTCTCGGCAGCAGCAGCAGCAGCAGGAACAGGAACAGCCATATGCGCACTACTCGTATCGGATGCAGAAGGGGTGGCAGGCGGCGTGACAACGTGATGGGTAGTCATAGCCAACTCCCTCAACGTTTTACTCGTCCGGAAATCGACATGAGTAAACTGCAAAAGCGGGGGTGGAGGGGGGAGTTGGCCTACTTGAAGATGTGACATGGCGTAGGATGAGGATTGAGGAGGAGGGGGGTAGAGGTCAGGAGTCAGTGGGGGTGTGTATTGGCCATAGTAGAATTGCTGATGAGGGATGCCAGTCACCAGCGACAGTGGACGCCGACGGCGGGTCGGATCGGGTTGTTGCATAGATGCGAGATGAGACCCGTTTTGGAAAATGGAAATGTCGGCGACCGAGTTGCGGTACGATAGAGGTGGTTGACCACCGGATCGAGGGGTTCGACGTTGCTGTCCGCCGTACTGCTGTTGATTTTGCTGGTAGAACGCTTGTTGTTGCTGCTGCTGGTATACGGCTTGTTGTTCTTGTTGTTGTTGATAATAAAACTGCTGTTGCTGATACGCTAACCGATCCTGGGCCGCAGAAGGTGAAGATGAAGGAAACATGTTGCCCTTGGGGGGTGTCCCAGTCGGTAAATCGATATGACCCATGGATGCATGAGTCCGAGAATGTCGCTTTGATTTCGACGAGTGTGATCCACTCGAGGTAGAGGGAACATTTAACGAAATCTCGGGTTGATTAACGGCCAAACTATGTCTTGACCGAGACCGCGACTGCGACTGATGTTTTTTCGATGAGCGTGGTCGTTCACGGTCGTCGACCAAGTACTGTTCATGTAATGTAGCCGAAGAAGGGGTCCCGCCCCGACTGGACAATGCCGTTGGAGAATGGCTATACTGGTGTTGAGGAGGAGCAATGAGCAAGCCGAGGGGGGTATCTTCACTATCATGGTCAGAGTCGGCTTCAGATGCGGCCAGAATAGGCGCGTTACGCGGTACATGCGCGAATGCTCCGTGCTCCGACATTCGACGCCCCTGGCGCGCCAACTGCTGATGATGGTGCAAACTGGCTGGATCTATTGCTGAAGCTTGCCGGACGGGTAAGGGCAGGTACATGGGTCCTTGGGTAGGTCCATAAACCATTGAGCTGCGACGAGTAGATGGATGGGGAACAACTGGAGGGGACGAGCGCGATACGCTACTGCCAAAATAGTCTGCCGTGCTCGACATTCGCCGGCTGGATAGGGATTACAAAGTAAATAATCCAGTCTTTCGCAAATGACAACGTCCAAATATACCTTTTCTTCTCTGCAGCAGCCATAGTAGCAGCACCAATGGGTGTAGGAGGAGTGCTGGCGGTCGACGGAGTTCCGGGGGTCCGAGCGGGGTTGGAAGCCGGCGGCAGGGGGGGCGAGGTCGGTAAGTGAAAAGTAAACGAGACACACGACTGACGTTTCATTTCCTTTGATCGTTTCTTCTTGATGTCCTGTTGCTGTTGGAGTCTTTGTTGCGCATGCGACTGCATGATTCCGAGGACGTCGCCGAGCAGATCGTCATCGCCGTCAGTTGTTGTCAAAGGCTTTCCGATGGTTTTGTGACTGTTTTTAGGGTCGTCATGTTTGTGCCCCGACCGTGCCGGATGAACACAATCTCGTGAGACGGACGCGGAAGTCATTGTCGTTGTCGTCGGCCCTGTCGTCGTTGTTGATGAGCCTGAAAATGCAGGTGTGGTTGCGATCGATGTCGCTCCTCCCTTCAACCGATCCAAGGATAAGGACAGATGCGACGTGCTGCTCCGTTCCTGGTTATCATTGCTCGTCGCGGATTGGCCATTCATCGGAGCAGCAGCAAGCGGTTCCTCGCAAAACGGCGGCATCTTCTGTGGTTTGCGCTATGTATATACAAAGTTGTCTCCAACAGTTCCTGCTGTCAAAAGGGCCACCTGGAATCACTTTGTCAGGACGTGCCAAACTTCTTCCTTGCTACTGCAAGTTGTCCTCCTCGTCCTAGTCCTGCTCGCCTTAGTCGCCGTTAACGTTCTGAACGTCCTTTATGTACAAGTAGTAAGACTGAT
Source organism: Phlyctochytrium arcticum (assembly GCA_025602905.1). Lineage (NCBI taxonomy): Eukaryota > Fungi > Chytridiomycota > Chytridiomycetes > Chytridiales > Chytridiaceae > Phlyctochytrium > Phlyctochytrium arcticum. Next base: position 23,048 of record JAHLKI010000078.1, read on the forward strand.
TGTAAGGATTGTAAGGAGGAAATGGAATGGAAGGAGGAAAAAAGAGGTCCCTGGAAAATCGCAATTTTCGCAAGCCGAGCGGGTGACTCACACTCCTGCCGCAGGCCGGTGGCTGTGCATTTTCATTTCGAGGGGAGCGAAGTTCCAAATTCCGTCGCGCTTTCGGCGTCAGAAAACTTCAATCCCAATCTGCAAAAAAGTCAAGATCATCTGCCGCCCCATGGCCACTACTACCTCCTCACAACAGTCAACATCAACGCCCCTCCATCACCCACCAGACCCTCCTTTACCCGACACCTGGACCGTCCTTGAAAATCTCATCCTGGCGCAGGCCGTCTACAAACACGGCGAAGACTCTTGGGCCCAGGTCGCCAAAGTCCTCCGGGGTCACGCTGCCCTTGACCGGCCCATGGAGTTTTTCACGCCCAAGGTGCGTACCTTTCAGATGCTCCTTTTGGGTTCAAGTTCAACTCATGCCGGTTATATTTGTTAGAATTGCGAAAAACAGTACCAGGCGCTATTATCGGCCGTATTGGGGTAACGTCAGTCATTGCCCCATCCTGAACTCTTGTTCTAATGTATGTTTACAGAGATGAGCAGTTTCTCCTCGCTGGACAAGGTAATACTCAAATGTTCCTTTCAAATTCTACCAAATCTGACCAAATGATCAGATATGCCCCCCGTAGCAAAGCTAGCTCGCAGGCTCCATTTGCAACGGATCGAGGAAGTCAAGGAAATTCTCAAACGAGATGAACAAGAGTTTCGGTAAGTTATTAACTTTTGGTCACGCAAAACCAAAAGCATGAACTGAACACCGTTTTCCTATAGACAACTGGTGCAAGATATTGAAGAAATCAAGAATGGGCGGTGGGATGATAAACTTCGACATGAATTCAAAGCACAGCAAGCGCGGGCAGATGAAGGCACGGAACAACCACCAGCCTCGGACTTGCCGACGAATGAGGAAGGGAATACGGAGGCCATGGATGTGGACAGCGAGTCGCTTGTAGACAATGAGGCAGATGGCGAGCCAGCAGATAATGACGAGGACCAAGGGGAAGGCACCTCTATCTCACCTCGCCGCAATGATGATCCCATGCAGATTGAGGCGGCCTCAAACGCCAGTTGTGCAGATGACACGCCCCGAGAAACGCCAGAACCTGTCGATGTGGACAGCGAGGCTGAAGTTGACGCGCCAACGCAATCGGTGATAACAAAGTCTAGTACCAGTGCACAAGAAGTATCTAATGCCATGGACGAAGACGTGACTATTATTCCATCAGGTTTATATCAATCAACATTCCCACAACTCAAAAACCTTACTCACACACAACTTTTTGACAGAGTCAACACCGACGATACCACCACCACCACCATCAACAACAACCTCCAAACCCCCCAAAATCCCGTCCCTCAGCCCAGCTCCTTCCATCACTCCCTCAAATTCAACCCCAAAACCCCTCCACAACATCAACAACCAACCCCAAAACGCATCCTCATCCCCGTCTTCGCCCTCCCACGACCCCTCCATCCTCCAAACCTGGAAAAAAACCGTCAATTTCATATTGGCCAAGATTGCCGATCACCGCTACGGCAACGTCTTTTCGACGCCCGTCAAGGAAGAAGGCTACGGCGCGGTGGTCAAGCAGCCCATGTCGCTTGACCTCGTCCGGGCTCGTGTGCGGAAAGGAATCACGACCACCACACCCGCGTTTCATCGGGATTTGTTGTTGATGCTGGCGAATGCCATCATGTATAATAGTGAGGATTCGGAAGTGTTTGGGATGGCTTTGGAGATGAAGGCATTTGTAGATGCCGAGTTGGGGAGTTTGACAAAATATGGGGCTGATCCGGGGCGGGCGAGTGTGGAAGTTGAGAGTCTCAAGGGAGATGAGGGAAGCGAGGGGCCTGGCGAGATGGAGGACGAGGAGCCTGATGGAGAAGAGGAGGTCACGGTGGTCGAATCGGACGTAAAGTCAGAACTGCCACCGCCGACATGATGTTCTCATATAGCGCTCCAGCTTTTGTAAATAATATTTGCTCTGAAACCTGTGAATATAGTATGGTGTGCAGAAGGTTGTCGGCAGAAATTGAGAGAGCCAAGTGCAGTGGAAACACACAGTTTGATTTTAGAAACGTCAACACAAAGCGACATACGAAACATAATATACAGAGTTAAAAGGGTAAAAACTTATTGTTGAGGTGGGTGAAAGTTGGGTGGAGGCCCTGGTGGGAATCCAGGTCGTGGTGGTGGCATCCCTCCGGGTGGTGGACGGAAGCCGGGAGGAGGGGGTCGGAAGCCTTGCGGGGGCATGGGCATGCCACGACCGAAGGGGGGCATACCGCCTGGTGGGGGACCCATCGGGGGGCCACCTGGTCTTGGAGGCATACCAGGCATTCCCATTGGTGGGCCCATAGGTGGGCGGCCGTACTGCATTGGAGGAGCTCCGATGCCTCCCCGTCCCATAGGATTCATCATTCCTGGTGCTGGGCCACCGACTCCGCGAACAGGACCTGCCAAACCTATATATCAAGATAATTTAGCAAATGATGGCGATATATTTCAGTGATTCTAAATAACATACCCATTGGGGGCATGCCAGCAGGAGCCATTGGCAATCCACGACCCGCCGGTCGTCCCATTCCCGGTCCGCCCATACTTGCGGCCGTTTTGGCTCGCACTTCATCCGATGGTGGCGGCGGAGACTCTACACTCAAGCTGACAATCATTTCTCCTCTCAGAATGACTAATCCCAATGTACGCTTCTCCTCCCGCTCCATTCCGCTGTTGCCCTTTGGTTTTATCCGTCGAAACTCTTCACAGTCAGCAAGGACGATATTCATGTACTTGTCAAAAGCGAGCATCTGGCCAATAAGTGTTCGGCCATCTTGGACAATGATTCGAAGCCGGTAGTTTAGCAGATTCAGGATCTTGGAGGTACGTGCTGCAGACTGAGATCGAGGTTAGTTTGATCTTGCTACAACTTTCGCGAGATAGGCCGGCTGTCTGCCGGTACGAGTGTGAAACCTACCATATTGAACAGTCTTTCGTGTAGTAGGTATCGATTAGGCTATTTAGGTCAACGTGAATGGCGCGATCGTTGGTTGACTCGTGTGTGTGTGGGCAGATTCCGTGTCCTTCGGCAAGTTTTCCCCAATCGTAAATCCGACAAAGCAAGTTGATGGGCCTCTCGGTCAAAAATCTGTTGTCGTTGTTTCTGGGTTCCGATGGACGTTGCCGATGGATGGATGGATGGATGGAAATCCGCGGATGGCTCTCGGTTCTTTCCGTGGCTGTCGCCCAACTTCCAAAGGCCAGGCCGCCAGGGGTATACCGGTGGCGGGCAGCTTCATGGAGGCCGAAAACGGACAGAGAGTGAGAAGCCAGCCACCAGGCACGACCTCTCGTTTTGACTTTGGAGTCGTCCTCCAACGCGAAACTGCGAATTGAACCCACTATTATTGTTCGTATTGAAAGGTATGGCAGGAAAAGCGACCATACAATTCATGCAACTCACTACCCGTTCTTTTAGAAAATAAGCCCTCAAAAGGACTTTCATGCCGTCAACCGTAGCGCATGCCTTGGTGACCTTTGGCACCGGTCTGGTGCTGCATACTCTATCCAACAAACGCTTTACAGCATTACACATCTTTCTCCTGACCCTGCATTCTACCAATGGCCCAGACATTGGTTCCGTCGTCGAATTTCTGCTTCAGGGCTTCTATCCTCGGCTAGGGACGTGGTTTATGCAGATTGTGCACACACCCATTGGATACCCGTTGACGCTTGGCTTACTATGGACGTTTCTGGGGATATGGATGAGCAAAAAAGACTTGGTGTGGTGGGGAGGTTGGTGTCCCATACGAGTCCTGCCGCGGTCGTATGCATGGAATACCGTGCAGGAGCGTGTGGGGGGAAAAACGTATGCGGGCGGGGAGCCGTCAGTGGATACAGAGACATTACTTAATAGCGAGGATACGGATGAGCTGGGAAGAAGCAGAGATAGGCGATATGTGCGGGACTTGAGTACCGCATTCGATGAGCAGGATCTCGATCGACATTTTACGGACGCAACCCCACCTCCTACTCCCCCATTACCTCGCGCAACAACAATAGCTTCCTCTCCCGAATCTACGCGCCTAAAGCAAATGGACAACAACCTCGACATGGAAAGCATTTCAAGACGGCGGCACGCCATATTTGCCTGGTCCTCATTAACATTCCGTACGTCATGGGCTTTAGCATGGGCGGGCGGCCTGCTCCATTTTCGAATGGATACACTATACGAAGATAACGGCAATGACCCACTCTATCGATGGATCATTTCAACAGGCTATTGGGAACCAGGGGCAAACGACGTTATAGAACCAAGCGTCGTGCTTGCATTCCTGTGTGCGCTAGGCGGATTACTTTTCACATTTGCGCTGCTTTATACTAGCCTTCGTGACACGGTCCCCCTACCTCAATTTGCTCGGCTTTATTTGTGGAAAATTGCTCAGCGACCCCATGGAACTGCACGAGTGATGGGATTCGTAACGGGAGGAATAACCGTGGCGTATGCGCTCTTTGTATGGTCTCGAGTACGACGAGACCCGCGGATTCCAGCGGTAGGAGAAGAGGCGGATTTGGGGGTGCTCGTCTTTGAATCAATCACCGGAATACTTCCTCTTTTGTTCTGCCTGGGGTCGATGCCGTCGCAACCTTTGCCTGACGGAGGCGAAGAGGTTTGGTCGGTACCACGGCCCTCATCGGCATCTCCATCCTCATATCTGGCCAGCAAATCGGATAAGGTGCAAATGGCGGATGACGCTAGACGTCGTCAGGCCCTTGTAGACGAGGAATTGGGGCTGGGCATGCAAGACATGTTGAGCGCTTTTGATACCCGAGGCGGGGCTCGCCCTGTTGATGCAGTGGGACTTTCCAAGCAATCAGTTTGATTAAGGATCCTGATTTTTTTGATTCTGATGACATTCAATGTCACTCATACATTTTGTACTTGCTGTATTTTGCCCATCGGCGAATGAAAACTCGTCACAGAGGTAACAAACACATTAAGCAGAAAGATGATATATAGCTCCACATCGCTCGAGAGATAGCCCCAGCCAAAGTCGAGACTGTCGTCGTTCAAGCAAATGACCGCTATTCGTACGCAGGTATAACTGAGTCTAGTACGACGATTCGAGCATCCCAAAAAAAAGCGTTTGCTCCTTGCATCAAGCGCCTCGGTACGACAACGCAAGTATCCAGATTTGTTCTATTTTTTTCCACGTTAGGGCAGTCTCACTGGATTTGTGTCTGTGCGTCCCAAACTGTTTACACATTTTGTTTCCACAATTCCACCCGACAATGAGGGTCAGAGTGCTGAGTCCTGGGGACCAATTTAACGTATGTATGCATATACCTAACTAAGTTCCAATTTATTCATGTTTATTTACGTTTTCCTTCTCTGTGATCGACAGAATGCATCCCGGCCAAATGGCGGTGGGTTTATCAATTCATTCCGGCCATCTGGCGATATTTACATTTGTTTGCTCCACAAACCTTTTTTTTCCACGTTTTGGCATGAGATATTTCACAGAATGCCCATCTTTTTTACGCTATTTCACAGAATGCCCCTCTTTTGTTTTATTTCACAGAATGCCCTCGGGCATTCTCGGTAATGCCGGCAAAAGCCGGAATGTTGGTTATAAATTACAAGGCTATGTGATACATTAAGATCTGAGCTTCGTTCTGGCTCAAGTTCTCCTCAGACTTCTCCTCCCCCTACGCTCCTCGACTTATCCCCGCTTTCTAACCTTCTCTGATATAAAACTGCACTCGAGTGAGTAATAACATTGGCGTCGCTGATTCAAGTATCCTCTGAAACTTCGACTATTAGCAGCTTTGATCTACGGCACTGCAAATTTCCAATGACGTCCCTATCACTCAAGCACATCCCTCCCCTTGGTACTGGGCAAACGTATGCAACTTTGGACGAAGGTGTCCTGGCCGTGTGTGTGCACGCCATGAACACGCACGTCAATTATGGCATTAACAAGAGAGATACTGGAAGAGTAGTCCTTCATTGCGCCGGGACCGATTGTCCAGCCAGGATTCGAATCATAGTTTCCAAGATATCTGAGTTGGAGACAGTAACTCAATTTGATGATGTGCACAACTGCCAAGGCTCGCTTCAAGGTCCTCGGGGAATCCTCCGGCACCACGATTTTCTGGTTGCGTTGGTACTGGAGAATTTCCCGGTCGATAAAGCCACCACTGCCAAGCAGATTATCGCCTTTTTGCGACAAAAACTGAATCTGGAGATTCCTAACTCGACCGCATTCAAAGTAAAGGAAGCGATCCTGCATGAGAGCGCGGCAGACCAGCGTCTGCAGTTCCAGAAAATTCGGCCCTATATTGACCACCTCTTGGAAGCTGATCCCGGTGTAGTTGCAAAGATCAAGACGCAAGCCGTACTTGGGGCTGAGACTGCAACTGTCAGAAGGTTTCATTCTGTGTTCGTCGCCCCGACCGCAGCTCGCCATGCTTTCAAACAAATGCGGAAATTTGTTGCAGTAGATGGGACGTTCACCAAAAACCGCTTCATTCAAACTTTACTGTTGGCTGTGGAAGGGACGCAAATGATCAGATAGTCCTGCTGGCGTGGGCGCTCGTTCCAAACGAATGCACCGATACGTGGAAATGGTTCTTGAGAGCTCTTGAGGAAACGTATCCGCAAATGGACGACGGAAATACGGTCATTATCAACGACCGGGAAAAGCGATTGATCAACGCCATAGCTGAGGTTTTACCTAGTTCGTGTAATGCCTTTTGTTGCTATCACATCGCGCACAATGTTCAAACACGTTATGGATTGCCCGGAAAGAAGTAAGTGCACCACTCTCTACGTACGACACTCAATATTGACGAGTTTGCTCTTCTCCATTTATGAACTTTAGCGCTTTCTGGAAATGCGCGTATGCAGAGTCAAAGGCCAAGTTCGATGAGGCGGTTGCGGAATTGGCTGAAATCAAACCTGCCGCTGCTGAATACGTTGTGGACATCCCCTTGACTCAATGGGCAACGCACGCCATTGACGCCCGGCGATTTGGTCATTGTACATCGAATTTGGCAGAGATAGCCAACGCCTTTCTAAGGCAAATTCGAGAATTGCCGTCACTCGAAATGCTGGATTGTGACAGTGCGTTGTTCATAAACCGTTGGTTTATGAACAACGCACTGTCACAGGGGGGCTTTACATTAATAAGGAATAAACCATGGTTTACTATGATTAGGGCTTTTTGGCATCTTTAGGCTCTCAAAAACACCCATTTTTCGACATTCCCGTTACACAGCATACCACAAGATAATCCCTGGTTTACACAGGATTAAAAATAATCCTCTCCATAATCCAACAATCGGGTCAACATTCACAAACCGAATCATCTCGCTCCACAATTCATCGACTGAAGCCGCTGCCTTCGGCACTACGGGAATTCCAATTCCAATCACAAAAACATAAAACAATCCGTTCGGATTACCCGACCTTACTCCCATCTGGAGATCATCAAGAGGATCAAGATCATCAGTTTTACCCCCTTCTTCAAAACTCACAAATTGTTTCTAGGTTTTTATGGACTTTGCAGAAATTCCCTAAATTGTAGCATCTTCAGCCCATCTATCAAGACCAAGATCATCAGGAGTATCAAGATCTGCAGGATCATCAGTTTTTCCCCCTCCTTCAAAACTCACAAATTTTTCTAGATTTTATGGACTTGGCCAAAATTGCCCAAATTTCACTGAAGTTTGGATATAGTACCAAACTTCCCACATTTCCTCCTTATACATTCTCCATCATTCATTCTCGGCTTTTCTGGATATTGTACCTCTACATTGGGTGTAGAAGCAAACTACCAAATTATCTGTTGAATGCCAAATTTCATCGACTTCGTCATTGTGCAAAACTGACATTAGGTGGTGTGGAAACAACAGTAACAAATCCGAAACAAGCGTCTGCAATGGCTCACA